>VXBA01005601.1:320363-329818 GCA_013399895.1 Serilophus lunatus
ACATTATTGATTAAATTCTCATATAGGAAGAAAGTAGGAGCTTTTATATGCATCTCTAAGTTGGATGGTGTGGTAACTCAAAGGTATTGACTGACTGTGTGATATATGACGATCACAGTTGTCTTTTACTCAGAGGAGCATGGAGTGATGCTGGTTGTCATTCTTACTCTGCTGTGTGGCAGCGTAAATAGTCCCCTTTCTAACCAACCTGGTGGGAAAAGTCAATATCCCATCAGCAGAGGAGGTAAACACATCAGGAGCTGTGTCCTCTCTCATCTTCCCCTGCTCCGTGTTACTACAGTTCTTTAAATCTCTTCTCCCCAGTCATCAGATGCACTTGTGTCATTCAAATGCACGGTGTGGCTGTGCCGCAGCCACAGCCACTGCCCGCCTCTCGTCCCGGAGCTCCCGGCTCCCATTCTCTTATAATTGAAACTTAAACTTGGCCTCATTACTTCAACGAGGCCCCTCATATTTCTCCATTTTTTTCAGTCCACCCTTTCCTGCTTGCCTCTATGAGGGTAATTGCATCTAAGAAATGTTTGAAGCATACTGTCAGAAAGGTTATTGCATATAATTGAAGTTTAGATTTAATGTTGGGGGGAGATAGGGGCTTTCTTAGTGGGATGGCTGGAGCCCTGAAGCCTGAATTGGAGCTGTACACAGGCCTGTATTTCTGTTCTGTACTTTCAGCCCTGGTTTATTGTTTGCCTTGATGTTCTAATGATTAATTTGCCTTCCTGCTCTGTTCACATGTGCCAGCTGCTTGCATTGATGCATTTTACCTTGGTGTCCCTCCTGAGCTCCAGGAAGCTTGAATCTGTTTTAGCCTTGTTTTGAGCTACAAGGGTGGTATTTTCCACACTTCCTTGGTATAAAGAGCATGGTTTGGCTAATATGTGAGCAGTGGCAAGTGAACCTGTGTTACTGCATCATTTATCTCGAAAATACATAAGCTAGTTAGAGCTTAATTTGTGGCAGAGTGGTTTTTATGGATATGGTTATGACAATTTTTGAAGTGTCTTTAACCCTACATTTAAATATTTTTAAGACCTTTAAATGTTTATGCCACAGTGACTTCAGCCTTTTAATGAACAGATTCACATAATCAAAGTTTTTATTGCAGTGATGGTGTTGTTTAGGGAAAATTCCATTCTGCTAATAGACTTTAAGTCATTACTGACTATGTAATGGTGAGAATGTGGTATCTTCTACAAGGCATCTTCCTCTCTTTGCTTACTGCCCAGAGCTGGCAATATAAAGGCACAAAACTGAACATGACAGCACAATACATACCTTCTTCTCAAGGCTGCATGAAAGGTTTTTACCGAAGTACTTTAAATCAGTATATTCAGTTACTTAGTCTGGCATTGCTAATTTAAATTTTCATTTAATTTTTAAAGATTTGATACCTTCTGCAAAGCAGTTGAGTTCAGTGGAACTTTGTGAGTAACACAGAAAACTTAAGCATGTGGAAATTGCTCAGTAAGACATTACTGTTTGTGTGGTATCCAGAGCTAGACTGCTGAGCTCATCTTAAAACATCTGAGACTCTGCAGAAGTATTTGTAAATCCTCAGGGAGGAGAAATTCACAAACCCCAGAACTGTAATAGCTATTTCTGTTACTATGCCTCCCTTCCCTGCCATCTCCTTGTGTAGCAGTCCTTGACTTGGCTGCTGAGATGAAGGTGTGTCTGATGGGACGCCTTCATCTCAGTCACATCATAGAAGTGAGTCATCACAAGAGTGAGTCATTTTGTCCCTTGCCCAGGTAGACTCAAGAAAACAGCATGTCCCTCTCCCCCAAACCTTTCTCAAATAAACTGAGCTGTTTCAGAGATGACTGGTTTTTCATCTTAACTGCTGTATAGTGGAAGCTGTTTGACAGGGGATGAAGGCTCCTTTGTTGCATGTTGAAAGTGCAAGGAGGGCAGTACAGATGTTGTGAAGGTGTCAGGAAGAGATAAGGCAACAACTTTTAGGCAAAAGCTAATGAGCAACACAAGGATTGTGTTGGTTGCTCACCAGACATGTGCTTACACTGTGCCTAAATGTCTTGAGAGCTCGACCTTAAAGCTCCTGTGCCTTGCTGTCCTAGTTCTTCTTGACCTGGAGTCCCTTCAGCCTAGCAGGAGGGAAGCTGCCTGGGAGGGCACCTTGTTTTGCAATATATCCACTATCCAGAGCGGCCTGTTCCAAAGTGTGACTGCAGGCACAGGCTTTTGGGTAGAAGCTGGTGTTTCTAGAATGTGGAGTTGATTGGAAAGCAGGAGCACAACTGCACCAGATCTGCATCCAGTTGGCATAATAGAAGAGTGGAATATTTTGCTCTTTTAGTCTTTGTCCACAGTCTTTGTAAAGAAAAACCATCCAGAAAAATCCCTGGATTGTTTTGACAGCATAAAATTTAAGAAAAAAAAACCAGCAGAAATTGAACAGTTAGGGATTTGCTGCTGAAATATATACAAACTTATATGCATGCACATGACTTTGCACACACATAAAGGTACAAGTGAGTAAATGTGTTGTTCTTCAGACTTCTCTTGTTCAGGCATTTGGGAATTACTCCATTCATGTCTCAGGTGACTCTGACACCTGGATGAGACACCAGGCATCTTGCCTCCATTTTAGTGTACGATGGCATGGAATTCCCCATGTTTGTCCTGCTTCCCTTTCCCTTCCAAAGCCTTTATAGTGCTAAGCATCATGATTCCCATCCCGCACACAAGTTGCATATGAGAACACACAAGGCTGGTGATAAGTCTGTCCAGGTTATGCCAGTGCAACTATTAACAGCAGCAGGGAGGAGAGAGGTGAAGTGCGGTTTCCGTCAGTTCCGAAGCCAGCCTTGGGCAGAACCTCTCCCTGCTTCAAACCCCTGGGGACTCTGTGTAGTTCTCACTAAGTTAGGGCACCTGCTCATTTTAAATGAGATCTTTTCAGAGCCAGCCCTGCTATCACTTATTTTCTCTGCTGTGACTTAGTGAACACCCATTTCACCCCAGTTAGAGGACAGAACTGGACAAGTGGTGGAGTCACCGTCCTTGGATGTGTTTAAGGATAGGTTAGATGATGAACTTAGTGGTATGGTTTAGATAGTTTAAATGGTTTAGGTGGTATAGATGTTAGACTGATGTTGGGTAGGTTGTTAACCTAGGTAAAGGTTGGACTTGATGATCTCCATGGTCTTTTCCAACCTTATTAATTCTGTGTGTAATCCTGTGTGTGTAAGTGGGTTCTTCTTGACAGCTCCTGGCAGGAGCCACTGCACCCGCCCCAGTGGGGCAGAGGGAGCTTCTGCCTTGGATCCATGAGCAGGTCCACCATGGCCCCTCACCAGCTGGAATGGCACTGCAGGGAAGGCAGCAAAACTTGGGAGAGCTTGCTGTAAACATCCTCCTTGCCTGTTATGACATTCACCTCATTTTGAAATACCATAATTCGCAGTCCTAGTGAATGCAAAAATCTTGTCTTTTTGTGGTCATTTAACCCTTCTCCATTTTTCATTTTTTCCCATTTTGTTCTTTTAGAGTATTTGAAGAAGAATCAACTCAGAAAGGAAGTGTCTGAGGCCTACAAAAGGCTGAAGAGCACCGTAGACAAATGCCTGTCCATGAGTGGCTACTCAGAAGTGAACCTTGGCAAACTCTTCACCGTCAGTATGGGAAGATCTGTGGGAGAGTCCAGTAATGAAAGACAGTGACTGATTAAGAATGGAGGGAGGCTAGTTCCTTGTTTATGAGTAATGATCTCTTCAGCAATACTCTATTTCAGTATACACAATGATGTCTTAATAATCTTGTCTCTTTGGAGGAGGAAAAATGGAATGTGGAAACGTGGACGTGAAATATTCGAGGTGTTTTTATCATCCTTTCTTCATTGAGAAACCAGGATTATTAAAATACAGAGTAGTTGATTTTTGCAATTTATTTTGTTGTGTATTTAGACCTATGAGGGAAAAGGGGGTGGGGGAATTGCTGCTTTAATTGGATAATTCCCAGTGAGAGTTGCTGGAATGTAAGTGATCCTAGACTTTGCTCCAGGGTATTTAGTAGAGGTGCTCTCAGGAAGAGAGGTTAGTAGAGGTCTCAGTAGGAGCACTAATGTTTTGCCTTTTCACAGTTTATCTTCTTCCTGATCATAAACATACCAATTAAAAAACCTAAATGCCTTTAAATGTCCTATTACCTTCTGAACAGAGGTAGGGATGCTTGACTTTCAAATTCATTAAAGAATGACTGAGACCTGGAAACCTAAAAATAGGGACCATCATTTTATTAGGAGTCTTTACAAGCATCTTTAAGCATAGTATTTTGCCATGTTGAAAATTTCTCTGGATTTAAAAACATGCACATGTACAAAACCCATTTCACATATACAGAGGGTATAAATGTATTTCTTTCCATGCAAACCATTTGAAAGTAAGCAATCAATAGGGAAAAGTATGTTTAGGGGATAGCATTGTAACCAATAACAGAGGGAATAGAAAGCAGTAAATCATTGTTACTGTTCTGTAATAATTACTGTGTTGAAAGTTTTACAGTTTTTATAAACAAATTATATTTTTCATTTACTTTTAATAAAACGAAAAGCAGATACAACAAGAAGAGCATAAATTTGGGTACATGCTTTTGTATACAAAATATGGTTGTACTCATGTTCACTGTTAAGTTTGCAATGTGATATATTAATGTAAGGTTATAAAATTTTGCCTTTAAATCCTTAACAGTATAAAATGTAAAGTTTTCTTCCAACTTGAAGGAAAAAAAATAAAGTTTTCTAGTAAAAGAGAATTTGATTCTATGATCTGATGGTTGAAAATGCTCCATGCTAGGTCGTATTGCTCCAGACTTTTCCTGGTTGCTTATGTGTCTGCTCTTAGGATGCACAGCCATTAGCAAAGAGAGCTTGAAGAAAAAGTGAGAGTATCAGCCTGAGCGTGTTGGGCACTGAAGGGATACATGTGTCTGTTTGTGTTAAGAGTATTTAATGATACTCATTTGTCCCTGCAGTGCTATTGGAAGAGGCTGTGTGTCGTATGAGTAATGTCAGTTTGAATATCCCTAAACACATGGTTGTCTTCCTGGCAACTTCTGGGGCTAAATCCTTTCCATTTTGCTCACATTCAATCACTGCTGTGAGAAATGGAACCTACTCAATCTCTGGTTTTGTGTGGGTGTTGTCCCACCCCTGGCAAGCTATCATTCCTTTCCAGTGTGTTTAGTTAGGTTAATACTGTTAAACAGACTTTATTTGGAGGCTTCTCTTGCACAGTTGATGGTTCTGAGATGACGTATTGAAGTTGCAGTTCTTCAAATGATCCTGGTTTCCTGTAATTTCACAACGTGATTTTTCGTGTCCAACACGATTAGGATTATGAAGATATTACTGATATTAACCGGGAAGAATGCCTTAGGAAAGTGAAAAGTGTGACCTTCTTCTCCAAACATTAGGTATACAAATAAAATGGATAGATATGGCATAACCTGACCCTGTGGCACTTGTATGTATCTGTATAATTACAGCTGAAGAGCCTGTTAATTTGCAAGTTTAGGGATGTTTAGATTAAATGAGTGTGTTGTGGAATGACTGTGTAGGGTGCAGCAGCACAGAGTGGCCCTGTGACGGGCTGTCCCCCCACACACGCCGAGGCAGAGGAGAGGTGAGTGGCACAGCCCCAGAGCCCCCCACCATCCCGGCCAGCCACAGTCAGGGGCTTAAGGGGTGGGAAACAAGGGCTTTTACCCCGAATAGAGGCTTTTTTTGATTCCTCTCAGCAAAGCTGGTCAGATCAGAGCTGAAGTCTTGGCAAGGAGTAAACTAGATTTCCCCCCCTCCTCTCTCCCTCTCTAATCAGCTCTGGGCACTGTGCCTTGTCTTGGCCCCGCAGAAAGGCTGGGAAATGCAAAATCATCTTCATAGCATTTAGTATTAAATGAAGCTGGTAAATGCTGTGCTGTAGATAATTTGGGAAAGACTGAAGTTTGGAGGTTTGTGTTTTGAGGCTGGCCCGGCCCAAAACGCCTTTTCTTCGTTTCCCTCCTTGTGTCTGTCCCCTTACCCCCGCCCCCCTGCATTTTTAAAATTAAGGTTTGTGTTTATTTGTATTTATTTGCAGTTGGGGAAGAGGAGTGTTGATATATAGAGCCGGTGGCCAGGTTTTGCTGATGGCATATGCGATATGAAAAACAATTCCCATCCGCAAACACGGTTGCTGCTGTGCCAAAATTCCTCTTTTCGCCGCCAAAGGCAGTTTTCTAAGGCCGAAGTGGAGCACATCTTCCCCTTCGCATCCTTCCCCGTCTTCTGCAGAGCACCTTAAATGTGCCTTAATTGAATAGTTCTCCTGCACCCTCCTTATAGCAGTTTAATAGATTAACTCATCTGTGCCAGCTTCAAATTTCAGATTAAAATTCCTTCATCCCGAAGGCAGCATTATCAGGTTGTTGGAGGCTGTTTTCAAACCTTGGTTTTGAATAGCAGCGGCTCTGCATTAATTTAACCACTAAGCTAATAAGTAGGTTTCGTTTTGTTATGCTAAGCTTTATTGCTTTTCTTTTGATCAGAATGGTGTTGTTGAGCAAAGCAGCAGACAAGGCATTCTTTGATGAGGGAATTAGCGCTCTATTCTTCCTCTATTATTCATAGCACAGTGGAATATGTAAGTACCTGAGGGTGTCAAAGGAGAGCAGGCTCTATTGCAAAGTGTTCGCCTTGTTTCTCTCAATAGCTGACTATGAGATGATAAACCGCTTAATACACTGCACTAATTGGATGAGAGCAAAAAGAGATGGGAATTAAGGCACGGCGAAAGGAGAAAGTGCTACCAGCCTTCATTCACTCTTTCACCACTTTAACAGCACCAAAGGAGGCACAAGCTTTCTATAAGCAGACTAGGGGTTTTGTGCGGAGATAAAATGAACCTGTTAGTGGATTCAGGTAATACACTAATTATTGCACAGTATAAATACCACTACTGGTTTTATAACACGGAGGTAAACTTCTTTTGAGAAGGTTATAGGATTGCTTGGCAGCAGTATAGATCCTAATAAGGGACCTGAGTAATAACCCCCTGGATTAACAAAATTGCTGCTTGCAGAAGTATGATTCGGGCTTTTACGAAGATTTCAGCGGAATGAATAAAAATGACTGAATGACATTTCTTAATGCCTAATGGCTTGATAATGATTCCCTTTTCTTTAAGGCAAAAATGTATATTTCAGTTTGCACTGTTAATAACGTCCAGGGAACAAGCCTTATTTTTCCCATAAAAATTTTTTTCGCGCCTATGGTGGGGTTTAGAACTCAAAAATACGGCTGGAGGCGGGCGGAGTTGGGGGTGTGGGATGTGAAATGCCGCGGGTGGAAGGGGGGAGCTGCGGGGAAGGGTCGCGGCGGGCTCCCACGAGCGACGCTTGCTCCAGCGGCGCTTCCCGGCCGAAGGCTCCGGCACTGGAATCGCCCCGCGAGGCTCCCCGTCGGGCCGGGCCGGGCCGGGCCGAGCCCCCTCGGTGCCCAGCTGCCCGCCGGGGTCCGGGCTCTTCGCCGGCCCTCGCACACCGTTGTGAAACGCTGCCGCGATTAGATCAAATCATCTCGAAAAATGCCGCCCAGCCCAGCGCTCAGACGGTCCGGTCCGGGCTCGCTCCCGCTGCCCTCGGGGATCGGGGCTTTGCCGAGGGGACCAGGACTAGTCGGGACCGGAGAAGGGGCCCGGGGCGTGCGGCCGGGACACTTCACGCATTTCGGCCCCTGCTCTGTGGAAGAGGCAGACGAGAGCGCTGCGTCCAAAAAAGAAATAAAAAATTTTTAAAAAATAAATTAAGAAAGAAAAAAATTAACACCCAAGAGGGAATAAAGAGAAGAAAAGGAAGTTCATCTCGGGGGGAACGGGAGGGGCAGGCGCGTAGAAACTTTCGTGACCCCAAGTGTGCGAAGAGACAAGAAAAGCGCTCCACAAAATTCCTATTTTTCTCCCCCGGCCATGGCTTTCGGCAGCGGGGGAATCAGGGGCTGCCCCGTCGCTGTCCGGGGAGTTGCCGGATGTGCGTGGGGCGGCTTCCCGCGGTGTGGGGTCGCTGGCACCGAGAGCCGACCCCGGCACACCGGGATGGGGCGGGCAGGAACAGCAGTGGGTGCCCCACCGGACCCGCGATCCGCAAATCCCCTTGCCAAACGGGGCCGCCGGCACCTCGTTTTCCCCTCTCCGAAGGACTGGCTGTCGCCCCCGGCCGAACGACCCGCGCCCACCCAAGCCCCATGGGGGGGTCCCGGTGGAGGGGTTGGCGGGGCGCAGCCCCCGGGGCTCAGCCCTGGGCAACCCCGGCCCCGGGCGCCCGCAGTGCGGCGCAGGTGGCCCCGCAGCCCCCGCAGGGACCGGGCTTCTTGCTTTTTTCTTTTGTTCCTTTTTTTATCCTCTTTTTTTTGTTAAACATATATTTTTGTTTATTTTCTGAACGTGGCACTTCTCCACTGGATAGCAAGGAAAAGTGTTAACAATAACGACATTACACGAAAAAGTACTGTACCATTGCCTCTTGAGGGTTTCAGAAACCTCTACAGTTAATAAGTTAAATAAAGGGTTTGTACATAAATATTTGTCTAGGAACCCTATTATATCTACAACACAGTAAGAATCTACAGAATGACAAACTTTTACAACACTACACTGAGTGCAATTGTTTTATAACATTTCAAATATACAAAGCTCTGTTCTTTTTTATAACAATGGTATGTACAGAATCAATAATCACAGTTTAGTGACTTAAACAGTCCATATTCTAGCAGTGTATTTCCCTTTGGTTTGATATAAAAACCTTGGTTGGTGTAGTGATAAAGAATATAACAAGAAAAAGATATACCCTTTCCCTTAAGTGCACTGGTTATCTTACAGCATCAAATTTACTTTCAGTCTGCACTGGCAGCATCCTTGGTTAGCGTATGCAGCTCGTTGCAATAACATGTAAAATAGTTCTCCAGCGCTTCTAACAGACCAACTTAACATCCTAGGATGTTATTTTAAGAAGACGAGGGTAGCTTCCCCCCCTCTTTGTTTCTCTATCTTTTTTTTCTCTTTCTTAATTACAAGTCTATGTGTTTCTTCTTTTTTTTTTTTTTTCTTGCCAGATAAACAGAAGGAAAAATATTTAGTGTATGAAACGCTAATATATAGTAACTTTAATTTGGGCTTTTCCCCCCCTTTTTTTACTATTTGTCCCCCCCCCCCATTAATGCTCAGAGAGGAAATGGCCACTTTGTACATTTAAGAAATGTACCAGCCAAGGAGTTACCTTTTCAGGAGCTTGCAAGTGCCAGTTCACCCGTGTGAGGGCTGATGCGAGAGGCACTGGCTGTCTCTAGGTTCGTAAACAGAGAACCTACCGCAGTCTCAGCTGCTGGTGCTCTTTTTTTTTTTTTAATTCATTATTATTTTTCCCCCCGTTTGGTCTTGATT
>VXBA01005601.1:336798-369213 GCA_013399895.1 Serilophus lunatus
CAGGCGGTGGGGAGCCGCTCGGGGGAGCCCTCGGGGGCGGCTGGGATGGGCTGCGGCGCAGCCCCCGTGGAACGCTTTACCTCGTCCCCCCTTCCCCAGCCCCGATGGCGTCCCGCTCCCCGCCCGCCCCTTCCCTAACCCCGGGCGGTGCTCGAGCGGCGTGGCGTGGGCGCTGCCGGGGGATCCGCGCCGTGTTTTCCTCCGGGCATCTCCCCCGCCCGCCCGGCGCAGGGGCGCGCAGTCGCCGCGCTCGCAGCCGGTGTTTGAAATAGCGGAGTCCGCCCTCGCGGTTTTACCGTGACAAGGACTTGGGCAACGCCTGCAGGTGCGAGGACGCGGCGGGGTCTGGCGCAGCGGAGTTCGGGAGCCGGAGGGAGCTTCCCGCGGGCAGGACAGGGCGCACTGGCCAGCACTCCCCTCCCTGCCCCGACAGGCTTTCCCCGCTAACGCATCTCCCGTCCGCAGGCGCTTTTAACGCCGCTTCGGGGTCGAAAGACCTCTGACTGTTTTTTTATGCTCCCTCCTTTTCCTTCCCTGTTGTGCGGCCACAAGTTCAGGCTCCCTGTTTGGGCAGTTTGCGCTCAATTTTGATGGGCACGGTACAGCTGCCTGAGCGTCCCCAGCTCCTATATGCGCTCCTAGTCCCGGACTCCCGCAAGCACAAACACGTCGGAAAAACTGCTCCCGGTCAACACAATCTGTCCGCTCGCTCGGGTGGTCCCCGGCCCCGAGCGCCGGGGAGAAGACAGCCCCATTTTCCCTGCTCGTGTCACAATTCCCTTGCGGATTTGATGTCTCCTAATTAACCAGCGGGAATTAAGAGAAAAGATAGGCAAGTGCCTGTGTGTGTTCGTACCGGCGTAGGCACAACGCCGCTCCGGCACATTGTGCCCACGCCCGTGTGCGCACACGCAAACATTTGCAAGCCCTAAAGGCGTGTGTCCGTCCGTGCCGCGCGGGGACAAGTGTTACACCCAGAGTTGTCCCTTCTTCCCCCGTGAGCGGGGCCCCGCAGGGCTCCCGCCCTTCATTCCTCTCTCCTCGTTTCCCCCCCTGATCCGCGGGCCGGGCGATGCCCGTGGGAAGCGCTCCGACGTGTGTGGCCGACGGGCCCTGCGGTCCCCGGCGGGGGGACCATAACCCGCCCAACTTTGCAGGGTGCACCTGGGCAGGGGACGCAAAGCTGCCGTTTGCCGTCGGTGCTCGGGACTACGGAGCTTTTGCCGTCCCCGGCGAGAGTGGCAACTAATTCATAACTCGGTAACTAATAAAGACCCACCCCAAAACCAAAACCAACCAACAAACAAAAAAAATCCAGGAAGACCCAGGGGTACTCCTGGGGAAGCCCGGCGCGCAGAGGAGCTGACGCCTCTTTATCTGGCCCTGGCCGTGCCGAGCAGCTCCGCCGGGGCTTCCCCGCCGAGACTTCCCAGTTAGGACTTGCCCGGGAGAAACCGCGTGGAGCTGCGGGCGCGACCGGGCCGGGAGCGGCGCTCCAGCAGCCGGGAAGGCCGGCCCACATCCCTTCGCCTTTCCGGGTGCCGGCCAAGCCGGTGCAGGCGAGCTGCGACACGGCGAGAGCAGGGACGGGCAGGGCTCCGCGCCGCCTGCCCGAAAGGGGGGACTCGAGCCCGCCGGGGCACAGGCGGTAGCCGGGGGACACGGGGGACCCTCGGTGCGGCAGCTGCAAGGGCTCTAACAACGCCGAGACCTGCCGGCGGTGCGAACCGGGGCCGCGGCGGGCGGGAGCCAGAGACTGTCAGGGAAGGGCTGAGCGAAGGGAGCCCTGCTGCGGCCTTCCAGTCGTCTGCATCTTGTTTTCACTCCTTCCCTGCCCCGGCCCCTCGCCCCTCTGTGCCCGGGTCAGGTCGGGGGGTCTCTCCCGCAGCGCTTTCCCGCGCCCCGGCAGATCCTGCCCGGAGGAGAGCGGGGCGGGCCCGCAGTACTCCCGCTTGCAAGCAAAGTTGCTTTGCGATTCGAGTTTCCCCCTGCCAAGTCACTTTGTTCTTTTATTTATTTTTTTAAACAAACTTTTAGTCATCTGTGGTCTCTCCCTCGCCTTCTTTTCTTCCCTTCCCCCTGCAACCTGCTAATTTAACACTGGAGCGCGTTATTGCTGTGTTACGGGGAAAGAACGAGAGAGAAAACAACAATACAGCAATGATCCAAATGATACAGTAGAATTATAGCAATTATAGTTCTGCTCGGAGAAGAAAACCTTGCTGAGCTCAGCCAAACAAACTGATGCCTTGTACGGATAACAAGCCCGGGGACTGACAGCCAGTGCTGAGAAAGGCAGGAGGGCACAAACGGAAATACTTGCCTCTTTTCACTCCAGCCAGCCTACATTAAACCCTCGGCTGCCGCTGCCAGAACAATATCCACTCCGGCTCCGCGCAGCCGGGGCCTCCGCGACGGGTTTGTTCCAGGGACCGGCCTCCGCGGCCCTCCGCACCTATCCACTCCCAGCTCTGCTCCGGCCCGCCGGGCAGCGGGAGAGCCCGGCCGGTCGGTAACGGTGCTGCAGCCCCTGCTGGGACCGGCGGGACCGGCCACCTGCCCTCCTGCAACCCACCTATTCCCAGCGCACGAGCGAGGGTACTCAGTGCCCCAGCGCGCACTGCCCCGGGACCCTCCGGGCCGGCCCGGGGTGCCCCTCGCCGTCCCCCCTCCGAGCGGGCAGCCGCGGCGGGAGCTTCTCTGCGAACAGCGGGGCCAGACCCGCGGCTCCCCGCGTCGCTCCGCCGGGCCCCGCAGCTGGACAAGACGACCCGGGGCGGCCGCCGCCCGACGGCTGCCCCTGGAGGCTCCCGCACCAGCGCACCCTCTTCTCTCGGACCTGCCCCGGCCGCCCCGTGGACCGCGTTTCCAGTGGGGTTTGAGCTTGTTATTGTTTTTCCCTGTTTATCTTCCTTTCTCGTTATACAGAGCCCCGTCGTCCGGACCGTTCCCACCCGCAGAAACTATCCGTGCGAGGAGACGTGGCTACAAAATGGCAGTTAGCTGTCAGGCTTGGGGAAGAGTGTTTGATCTTAGGGCGGAGACAGGGCTAAGCTCAGTTTAAGACGTTGCGGTTGGAAATATGCATGGTCAGTTCAAGACTAGGTGCGAGATTGTTTTCACCTCGCAGGGAACAGAGTCTGCCTCGGCTGGAGAGGAGCTGCCCTCACTGCGGCGGCCACCGAGGGCACAAGTTTGTCACCCACCGACTGAGCACACGGCAGCTTGAAGTCCGTGAGCAGTCTGTACTCATCCCGCACCCGGTGCATCCTGCAAAACAGGTTGCAGCTGCTGAAGTCGGGAACCCCTCCGGTGGGTTCCCGCTCCCTGCCAGCCCTGCGCAGGGGTGGAGCCGCAGCGGCGGACGCAGCCCATCCCCAGGCTTTAACACAAACTGGTTGGGTTTGGGGTATTTTTTTTTTTACTCTCTTTGTAATGGAAAAGAAAACGATAACAACTACTTAAAATCTTGATTTATCACTATCTGCTATAGCTATAGATATCACTATTTGATTTATCATTATCTCTTTTGTGGGGGAAAAAATGGCTTGTTCAGAAGCTGTAGGGAGATACAGAAACATTGTGTTTCCTCTGGCTGTGCTCTTTTCGCTGCAGTTTCCTCCTCCTTCCTCGATGTGCTTGGCGTCCCGGCCCAGCCCCATGACCCATTCTCCACCTGGCCCTGTGCTGGAGGAGCCGCAGCTCCTGGGTAATTCAGGGTCAGCAGCAGGGAACGTCAGGGTCTGAAGTGCCCCACACGTGGGCACGCAGGAGCGTGTAACATAGACCATTCATCTTCTACGGATGTGATTTAGTCGCATTTCCCACTCCAGCACACGCTCCTCCCCTCCCCCGCTCTCCCTCACAATGTTTAGGACTATGATCCTGTGCACAAAAGCAGTAGAGCTGGGCATAGAGATGGGGAGATTCCCGTTCTCCCTTGGTACCAGGCAGTAGAGAAATGTCTGATGCTGTTTAGATGTGATGGACTGGCACATGATTCCCCTCGCGAGCCTCATGGCGTTTTTATCTCAATTCATATTCAGGATATATTTTTCACCTTTATGGAGAATACTGTTTCAAAACCTCTTCTGAGCACAGACCTGACTTTTGCACAGTTCAGCCCTGAGCTGTGGAGATTGCGACCACCAGAACTACCATAGAAGCAACCTTACTCAATTATTCTGTAAGGGTATTTTTAATCACTTAAAAAATTGGCTAAAACTCGACAGTTTGAGAGATCACAGAACAACTCCATATTCTCTATGGTCATGATCGGGGAGAATCAGCATCTAGTTATGTCTCCTGGGGCTCTGCAAGTTACTGGTCATCTGAATACACCTCGGGGTTCAGTGGCTTAACAACCTTCATTTCGCATAAGATAACAATTATCCCGTTACTGCAGGTTGACAATTAAAAGTTGAGTAATCTATACCCAGCAGCAATTACTGGGGCACTACAGCAAAATCGTTTTGCAGAGTGGTGTTGGACTTCAGCGCATTTGAATTCACATCCAAAAACAAAAAATTCCGTTTTGCAACTATTGCATTTTTTGGACTGACATCACCATTTTGATCAGCTTTCAGTCTGTGGCCCTGGGTGTGAGTCTGCAGCACCTGCCCACGGAGTGAATGGGAAGAGCCCTGTGAAGTGAGGGGCTGCCAGGTTTCAGATCAGGCCACAGTTAACTGGACTGGCAAGGCTTAGCCTGGCTTAGACACAGCAACTTGCACTGCCACTCTTTTCTGCCTGTGAAAGCAGCCCCAGCTTTTGTTGCTCACTTTGGTTTCAGTGCTAGCTGGGGAGCAATTTCTGTGATAATTTGCATCTGGACAGGGGTTTGACATCCACAGTGGTGGTGACTCCAGAATAATTATTCGTATACTTCAGATTTAGCCCATACCTACGTGTAGACAGAATCTGGGCCACATTTCACAGACTTAGTTTTTAAAAAGTATTTTCTCAATCCTTTTTTTTTTCAGTTGTCATAATTTTTTTTAATTACCTGGTTTATTTTTTCCGTTAACATGGTTTTCACTACAGTCAAAGGTCAGCAGTTAGCTTTAGGTAAGTGTCTCATCTTTATTTCTCTTCTGCTATTTTCCCACTTCTGGTAGCTCAAAACTTCTCCTCTGGCCTAGGGTCCAGAAGCATTCCCAGCTCACTTTTGGGCTGGCTCTTTTTTGCATGGCCATGAGGCAGAACAGGTCTGCAGTGATGTCTTTGAGAAATCCAGACATTAACAATAACTCTGTTGGATTTAGTTACTGCATTTAACTTACTTATTCCTTGAGCCTGGTCACCAAAGCAGTACTCCTGGAAATTACTTGAAAAAACAGAGCTGGGCACATAGCTCGGTAGCGTAAGCCCTCTGCAGTCTCTGCTCTCCCTCCTGAAGACCATGTGCCTTCCTCTCCTTTGTGAGACAGGTTTGGCTTTGGGAGCTGGGGCAGGGCAAAGGTGTGTGTGTGTCCTCTGTGGGCATGTCATCTTCTCCAGACCTTATTGGTATTTCACAGATCTCATTTTGTTTTGATTTGGTCTTTTTGCTCCTGATTGCTCGACTTCATGAAATCCTGTCAGGACTAGTAGTTTTCTGGACAAAAGAGTGGCAGTTTTCTGGGATGCCCTCTATACTGTCTCTCTCTGTTTTGCCAGCTTCCTGTCCCATGGTGTCATCATCTTGGATCATTAGAGTCCCTCAAGGCCTTTTCTAGTCTCTCTGGGAGCCTTCTGACTTTCATACTTTTCCCTCTCCACCCCTTTTGTATGTATTCTCTTTTCCAGGGATCTCAGCCTCCCCACACCTCTGCAAGCTCTGACTGTCTCTGCTGACTGCAGGGGTGTTTCTGCAAGGAGTTGGACTCCCTGGTACTGTGTGGCTTCAAAAAAACAGTGCTTTTCTGGAAGACATATTTTCACCTAATGTAAATTGTTCAGCTAAATATAAGAAGAACTCAGTGCAGCTGTGCATCCTGCAGCCCTATGACAGCATCTTCCAGGAGATAGAGTGATGGAGTGAGATACGGTTCTTCTGACCCTAGAAAACCCATGAATAAAATCCCAAGTAGCTTTCTCAGAGTAAGCCTTAGAAACTCAGTGGAAGTATCAATGCATTAAGGTGCAATGGTCTAAAAAAATTAAACTGATGATCATAGGCTTATATAACATTATACTTTCTGTGTTATTTTCTTTTGTATGTGCTGACTAGAACTGAGCAAAGGCTTCATAACAAATAATTTATTTGTCAAACGTATTCTCTTCTTCTGCTCGTGGAATACCCATGAGCGAGAGCATTGTTTTCTCAAATATATTTGTTATCTAAAATGCTCCAGTGGTTCCTCTAAATGAATAAGAGAAGGGCTTGACTCCAAATGGTTTCTGTTGTTTAGCTGTACTTGGTCAAATAACCCCTCTGGTATCAACTGCATTACCCGCCTGTTGCGCCAGCAACACACTAATTGTGCAAATAGGAGTGTGTGTGTGTGTGTGTGTGTGTGTGTGAATGTAACAGCTGGGCTTCCTCAGCTCCTCTATGGGCAACATTCAGTTCAGGTTTTCTGCAAGTATTTGTACCGCTGAAATGCAATTGCTCGACTATCTGCAGAGGGGGTGTGAACATAGCTCAAGCAAAGCCATTAAAAATTCAAATGAGTGTTCGATTAGCAAAGGACAATGTTGCATCCTCTTTGAGTAGCTCCAGTGTGACCTTCATGTGGTGCTGTGTTCTATTTCAGTAAATGTAGCAACACAGGGACAGAATTCTCTGGAGAAGGGCATGAGTTGGAGCTGGTCTGGCGTTTCATTGCTCAGAAGATGTTATCCGTGAGATCAGGGTTGTTTAATCTGGAAGCATGGCTGAAATAGGGTAGTAGAGGGAAGAGACAGTAAACTGCCTGTGAAGCTCTGTTGGACCATTCCATTCAATGAACCTAACCTTAAAACCGTATTTATTATTACTATTTTCTACATCTGTGGGCACCATTGCATTTGGCTGTCATTTAGAGGCGCCACTATCTCGTAAAGATTAAAAAAATATAATTAGGAAAAATCTGCACTATGCAGAAAGGAACGAGGGCTTTTCCTGGAACAGGCTCATGCTCATGGGCACATGGAGAAAATTCTTTGATGTCTGTCTATCAGTGCTTCTCATGGCTTTTTTTGGTGTTGGCACCTTTATATGGAGCATTCTTGCTATAAATCACGGCTTAATGCCACTAGGATAGTTAAAGGATCTATTCTGATATAGCATCCATGTTTATCTGTTCAACATTCTGCATCTCCTTTAATGTAAGATTCAAAGTACTGTGTCGTCTCTGTAGGAAGATGGATGTTTAATGTGTTGTGTTAAGTGCTGATGTGTGAATGAACTTGGTGTCCCCCAAGTGTAACATCACTGAGAGCAACACACAGCAGAGCTCTCCTAAACTGCACTGAGGACAATCCATTGATAACAGAGCCCTGAGAAGCAAAGTCCACAGAAGGGAATAGATGGAAGAGTTTCTTACAAGGTACCCAAATCAGGTGCAGATTAATCTTGTAAAGCAGATTTAAATGGGGAAACAAAAATGAGGAAAATCTGATGTTCTGAAAATAATTAAGAATGCAGATGTATTTTTAAAAGTGTCTGTGCTAACACAGTTACGTTCTTCAGGAACAAGACAGCTGGGAACTTGGATGTGCATGACATTATAGAAAATATTAACCATCTAGTAAGGAGCAGAACACTTCTTCCCAAATTCAAAGGGGTTTTTTTTCTTAATGGAAAAAAAATTCAGTTTGATTGTAAATTGGCTCAGCAATTCCAACAGCTGCAATTTGTTAGACTGTTGATTTGAAGTTTTCCATTGAAAAATCAAATAAAAAAGAGAGTATATGTTTTAAAATTTCCCCTTCATACATAATTCTTAGAAACTTCTATAGACAGATATTTCCAGTCATGTGCATGGATTATAAAATCTTGAAATCACAGGGTACAAGTTATTATTTGGAATCAATGCACTTCCTTGTTTTTTTAGCTTTTTCTCAAATCTTGAAAAAGATTTGGCACTTACAGAGCTCAGGTATTGTTTCCATTCTTGAAAAGTAAAAATAATATTATGAAACCACAGAAAAACTAATTTTAAACAAAAGACATTGGATTTAACTAAATTATTGTTCCTGTGTTATAACCCTTACTCATAACCTTTCATTCCTTGAGTCAGCAGGGTTTTCTCATGAGTTAAAGCACATATGTATGATGTTTTTTGTGTTGCAACCCAGGCAATTGCAGCACAAATAGGTAAGTGCCTGGGCTTTTAGGTGAACCAGGGGCTACTTGAGAAGTCTGGTTGCTTCCTTCAACAGAAGGTGTGCTATCATCTGTTTTGTGTAATGATACTTGGAAAAATGTCAGTTTTCTTTCCTTTGAACAGGAGCTAGAAGGAATGGTTTGGTTTTATTCTGCTTCAGGTTTTGTCTTCTTTTTGTTCTAATATTATCAAATTGTCTGGAGGGTTCTGGATGTCCCTTGGGTTTCTAAAACTCAACGTGACTTCTGATTTTTAAAGCTTGCTGTGTGTCAGAGGTTTTCCGTGGAAGGTGAGAATAGCTGGACCATCATTTACACTCATTCCAATTCCTTATCCTTTAATAAGGATTTTTTTCGGGGGTGTGTGTGTGTGTGTGTGTGTGTGCAACAAGACTGTTACAAATTCAGTGGGCAAAGGGGTCTTCAAAACCTTCAGAAAAGGCAGATTTGGAACCACAGGGTAACAATCAGAAACCTTTTTTATTTTACCTGCAGTAAAATAAAAAATTAAAAATCAACTAAAAAGCAGAAAGATGGACTGGGGATCAGGGAGCCGAACCAGACAAAAGGTATTCCGTAGGCTTTTCCCAGTCTTTGCAAAGGAAAACAAAAGGAACAACTGTCCAGGGAGTACCATGAAGTGCTATGAAGAAGGCTATGAATACAGCAGAAGGAACTTAGGGATCTTCTCATTTACAGACTGACAACTGCAATCTGAATCCAAATGTAATCTTATTTATTCGTGTGTGAGGATTATCACTCAGAGAAGTGAGGCCAGATCAAACCCACTAGGATTCAATGGAATTATGGCTATGATTTGAAAAGCAAATCATGTTTGTATTTGCATTATGGTTGAAAAAAAAATCCGTGTTCAGTCACTGTGAGCTTTTACTAATCTAAAAGCTATGCAAAACTCAGTATGCTTTATCACCTGGAATACCTTTAAGAATGCTTAAATGATGTAGAATATCAACTGTTTTTTTCAACAGTGATTTTAGGAAACCAAATCCATTTGGATGTCAGTAGAATTTGGTGGCCATATCACTTTGACACCAAATGGACATTGCTATAACTTCTGTGGAGGTTAATTCTGCATATTTTAGAATAAATTGAGGTTGATTCAGAAACTGCTGGTCCAGCAACATACTTCCAGAGACTTGACTATCTCTTTCATCGAGGGTCTCTTTGGAAGAAAAACTATATTTATGGCAAAAAGCTGATCTCTTTAAGTTTCTATATAGATTTAAAGGTTCTCATGTATTTTATATCCTCTGAAACATGTTTTCCCCACTTGCTGTTTCAGACTGACAAATGCATGTGGTGTTTTTGCAACACTAGTGGTGGTTTCACAGTTAGAGACACCTAGCAGCACCAGAAGACCCTTATTCATTCACAGCTTCCCAATGAAATCCTTGGGCTTCTGCTGGAAGAAGGACTCTGGGCTCTCACCCTGTGGCATCAACAAGGATTGAGTTAGAAGTCAGTAGCCTTGAGCTGCACAGGTGAAAAAAAAGTCAAAGCAGTTCCCACAGCCTTTTGGAAAATGGTTGGATGGAAATTATGCTGAAAAAAAGTATATTATCAGTACTTAATAACCTTGCCAGATGCTCACTGCATATTCAAGGGATCATCTGGATGGCTCCTGTCTCAGGTTAAAAACTGCTCTGTATTGCTTACACGTGTTAAGCAAAGTAGTTGTATGTAGACATGGAGATGTTGGTCGAAAACTGTGCAAGAAACAATTGATTCCAGAGAAGTCGAGGTTCACAACAACTGTAGCAACTCTTCCTGAAGAGCCAGCTGGTCCATGGAGTATCAAAATATGCTGATGACATACCTCCAAAAGCAGCATTTCTGTTCAAAGCTGGTGCATTGCATCAGAAGGGCACAAAATGCAGGAGAGGTGACATACTCTTCTCACATCACTGTCACCACTGCATACCAGCACAGCCCCGTGTCACAGCTCAGAGGGAGCTCCAGAGTGGCATTCAATTTAAGCTTCACATCTATTGGCTTTCTTCTCAGCCCCTTGTGAGCATCATTTGCCTCAGATACCAGATCTACTAATGATTTTTTTCCCTCCCCCTTGCTCACACATTAATTGCAGGGTATATGTAATACCCTTAGGAATAGCTATTGCCACCTGTATTATTATTTATGCTGTGAAAACGAAGCTTGTGGCAATATATTTATTAACACGGTGCCCTGGAATCACATGAGTTAACAGCTTAATCCTGTGATTGTAAACACTTTTCCTGACACGTTCAAGCACCATCCTTGTTTTTTAACTTAGCATCAGGAAATTGTGAGCATGAGCAGGTCATAATTTTTAAAGAAAATCTGTTCTTTACCAAAAAAAAAATCACATAATGATAAAGTGATTTATCCATCTAATAGTGCCTGCCTTACAAAGCCATAATGCCTTTTGCAAAAGAAAGAGTTAAACAAAACATTTATGCAGTATAAACTTTGCTCCTTAGCATTAAAATGCACTTTATTCATACTGTAGATTTCTCTCCCAGCCACGGCTATTGTTTGTCACTAACAGCTAGCTTTTGTGAAGTTAATAAATGTGCATAATAAGGACATAAAGGTATGGAGAAGTAATACTGTAATCCTTTTGTTTGGATAATCAGTCTAATGTATGCAAATTAAACCTTATTAGTACTAGGGTTTTGTGTCTGCTTATCAAAATGTGCCATTTTCATGAAAATTGGAAGTCCATTATATAAAGTTATTATTAACAATCATTTAGGAATTATATACGGTATGCAAATTAAAGTTGATTACAACTAATTAAGGGCTTTCTTTGTTATTTGACCTTGTCTGCTTTTTATGTAAATATGTTTCTTTTGGTCTGGCATATTTTTAGACTCAGAAAAGTATATTAAGACAAGTTACATTATGTATTTTTAATATATTTTATATTGCATAGAAACCCCCTTGCTATTGTTTAAGAGCCTGGTTTCACATTGGGCTGTTCTGAGTGATGAGATGTAGACATGTGTGCCTTGCAGTTTTAGGATGGCTCTGTGAGATGGACCAGTAGCGGAATTGTAGTAACACATTTCCAAGGCCCTCCAATAGTTTAAGAAAAAATAATCCACAAACCAAAATATCCTCTGTGAAATATAAACGGCCTTCATGCCAGAGTAGCCTTTGTTCCACTAGTTATTGAACTGGATAAGCCTTAGTTTAGTGGCTCCAGACATAGCTAAGGAATAAATGATCGGTCCCTACTCGCAAGGTAAATCGCAGAACTCAATTGTTTGCTTTCATCTCCATGACCACTCATCTCACGATAAAAGACTTTTAACACAGACAACACAGTGAGCTGAAGAACAGCAGCCTTCAGGAAGATTTGTGTACCTGTGAAAATCTGAGAAGGTTCAGCACAAAGTGAAACGTAACAAATCTTCTGAAGAGAACTTGGGTGAATTGAATTATATCTCTATTAAAAACAACAGCAGCACATAATACAATTTTGGTGTGTTTTATATGTGGAGAAGAAACCTGCCATGTAAGCCAGTCACCAATGTGAAGATGGGACATCATATTTTGTAGTGTGTCAGAAAGAGGTGTGTAACCAATACCTTCACACCTTCAGGCTTCTAGTCAGAGTAAAACAGAGCAAGAAAGACTAGGAAAAAAAAGACATAAGCAGTGTAAAGTAGGAATATCTTAGAAATATGTACAAAACTTGTCATCACATATTCTTTGAGTCTAATATATTGGGATCTGAGGAAAGGTAAAGCATAAATCTCCTTTTTGGTAAAAAAGGGTGGGTATGGGGGGACGTTAATGCTAGGAAGAAACCCTCTGCACAGGCAAGGTTATGCATTTAAGCATAAAACCAGGGATGTGCTTCTAACCCAGGTTTTATTCTTTCCTTTCCACATCCTCAGTACCTTGCCTTTCATGTCAGGCTATCACAAAGCCTCCTAGTCTGTAAGTTTAGGGCTCGGGGGATCTGTCCCTTCTTGCCTATGGGAAGGTGTCCCACCACAGACAGCAGTGGTGCCTGGTGAAGCACAGGCTGGCCTCCTGAGGGCTTGGAGATGGGTGGTGGGAGACCATGGGTGGTTAGATCCAACTGGGAAAAGCAGACATTCTGTGGTCGGACTGGGAGATGGAGTAGGCATTCCATCCTGCAGAGGGGTGGTGAGGGTCTAGATATCTCTGTGCATTCTCCCCTTTTCTCTTTGGAGCTGGTCGTGTCACAGAAAATGCTAACTTTTCACTGCTGAAGCCCAATACATAAAGCTCTTACTTTGTCCCTCGAAAAAGCAGAGTCTCCTGGCCAGGTCCAAATCCCTAGGAATCCAGGCAGCTTCAAAGGCCAGGTCTTGAATATCTGCTGCAAACCGCTGGATGGGAAGTTACAAACTGCCGATTACTGGCATGACTTATTCAGCAACTCTTTGAGAAGATATTTGAACAATTGGAGAAGTCGGTGATTTGTTCTCTCACAGTGGGACCATGAGGTGCAATTCAGCCAGTGACTTATTATGACAAATTGTCTAAGGTTACAGTGGGGACATTTTGCTCAATGCTCTGCTGCTGGCAGGAGCTAAAAAATGGAAAATCAGAACAGGCAAAACACGTCTGTGCTGCATGGGGCAATGCCCAACCTCAGTCACTCTCCCTTGCAGCTTGCAAAGTCCTGCTGAAGGCAGGAGTAGAGCCGCTGTAGAAGCAGCAAAGTGCCACCTGTGCGTGGGGGCTCACTGAAGGGATGAGCAGCTGGGCTGCCCCTTTCCTGTGGTGGGGCAGGGTGCCAGCCCATTCCCCTGGGAGTAAGGTGACCAAGGGCCCAGCAACACTCCTGCTTAATGGGTGGCACCAAGTAGATGTGAAAAAAAGAAGTTTTTATTTCAAACATCTTCTGGTGAAGAAAAAAAAAATCTACCATAATTTCTTCTCTTCCCCCTAATAGAGAGTGAGTGTTTTTGCCTCAGTGGTGGGAACACAAGGCTCTCAAAAAAGCTGGAAAGCAGAGCTAAGAAGAGATTTTGAATGATTTTCTCTTAACAGAATAAGGATGAAACCTTGATGCCATCAAAGGATTTCCCTCAGGGAGGTGAAAGTCATTGTCGTGTTTTTAAAATAGTTGCAATTTTCTTTCTCTAAATAGCACGGACTACAAAATGTATTGCAAGTGGAATATAAAAATAGTCAAAGTCTTCAAATCTTTTAATTCAATGAGAATGTAATATGCAATTAAAATTAATTATCTCGTAATCGAACTGTAGATACTGATGATTGCATCATTTTTGTAAGAGATATGCATCTTAACTTGCGTAAGTTCTGGTATCATTGTGGAGTTAGCTCAGGAAAGAATGTAGACCCAGAAGTTTTCATGCCTTAGCACTCAGAGTGGATGAGTTGTGGTAGGATGTGGCTTTTTGAGTACTATTTGAGTATCTCTGCATGGCAGAGCCTCTACCCTTGTACTTGGTGTGCAATTCACTCACTCCTTCCCAGCACACCCCAATCAGTTCTGTTGCCCTGTTTTTTTCACTCACATTTGCCATCATCTTAGAATCATAGCATCATTTATGTTGGAAAAGACCCTTAAGATCATTGAGTTCAACTGTTAAGCGAACACTGCCAGGTCCACCACTAAACCATGTCCCTGTCATCACATCTACAGCCTTTTAAACACCTCACCAGGGACGGTGATTCAACCACTTCCCTGGGAAGCCTGTTCCAGTGCTTGACAAGCCCCTGAAGAAGTTTTCCCTAAGATTCAATCTAAACCTTGAGGCTTGACTTGAGGCCATTTCCTATTGTTCTGTTGTTTATTGCTTTGGAGAAGGGACCAATCCTCACCTCACTACAACCCCATTTTAGAAAGTTGTAGAGAGTGATAAGGTCTCCCCTGAGCCTCCTTTTCTCCAGACTAAACACTTCCAGCTCCCTCAGACACTCCTCATCAGACCTTTTCTCCAGACCCTTCACAAGGCTCTGTTGCCCTTTTCTGGGCACACTCCACCACCTCAATGTTCTTCTTGTAGTGAGGGGCCTAAAACTGAATGCAGGATTAGAGAGGTGACCCCACCAGTGCCAGGTACAGGGAGACAATCACTGCCCTCATCTTTCCAGCTCCTGTTGCTCTACATAAGTGTCCTGAGGCTACTTGTCCCAAACTGGTGAGGATTACAGTGTCACATTGACTTTGCTTGTCTCATTTATTTCTGCCCTCTACACATCATCTCTTCTTCTTCTGATATGAGGTCCTGCCTTTTTGTTAAACATAATGTAAGGTGATAGCAACATGTATTTCCTTAGTGTCATAAAATAATAGTGCTAAATATTGAGTGGTGTTTGGTTCTACTGCTGATTAGCAGTATGGACTTGTGGGACCTTGAGTAGTCTGGGGCACTGAGGTGGATCTGGCTGTACCTTCACCCTGTGGTGAATTCTCTAAAGAAGAGCAAAAGAATTTTTAAACTCCATTATAATATTCAAGTACAATAAGTAACTCAAAGAAATAAACATAAAATTATTTGGAAAAGAGTTTGGGAATGCTTTGTCCTGGTTATGCTCTGCTAATACCCTGCCAATACCCTGCCTTCACCACATAACCCAAGTTTCATCCTGAACTGTTTGTCCTGGTCATGTGCCATGCAAGTTCCCTAAGAGTATCCTTTTTTTTTTTTTTTTTTTCTGTAGGATTGAGAAGTGTGGTTCCCATCTCCTTCTGGGCTTTCCTGTCCCTCTTGCTGGAATTTCCTCCACTGTGCTTTGGTCAGTTTCCTCACCTCCTCAGCTCTTTGCATTTCCTTTTAAAATTATTCACTTGTGATTTACAAGAAAAATCATGTTTCGTTTCTCAGGATGGTGTTTGAAAAAGCCAAGCCTGTTTTGTCATAAGTATGTAGCAGTCCATACAAGTTTCTCTTTTGTCCATAGTGCATGATGTGGTCTCTGATTTTGATGACATCACTTTAATAGGCCTGATTTAATTTCCAGGAACAGCTGAATTTTCTCTTAACACAAGAATACTGTAGGGTGGAGAATTTGTGACTTCCCCAGTTTCTCAGACTCTGTTAATGACTGCATCTTACAGTAGCTGGAGTCTCAGTATGGCTGTCAGTCTGGAAGGATGCTTTTTCATCCTTTCCAAACACCTTTCTTCTTTCCACCTCACTTTCAGAATATGCCTACTGAAAATGTCCTTTTTTTTCTTGCTCTCTGAATTGTGTCCATTTTTTTTAAAGAATTCTCCTTGCTGGGATTTCTTTGGCCTATGCTGACCACTGGGAGTCATGTGGACAAGGACAGTACATAAGTGTTCTGCCCTGTTTCCCTATTATGGGATGGGAGGAGCTTCCTCCTTTCCATCATTGCAGGGCTTCTGTGCTTCTTTCCTGTGTGTAGGATCTACATTTGCCATTCATTGCTGCACTGGATCAACATCTGGGAAAGCCTTGTTAGGTGCAGCAGGAATCTTTTAATAATGACATATCAAGAGGGAAAAAAAAAGCAGAGAAGTGGATTTGCACATTGTTCATCCTGATAAATATAACTATGAAATTGCTTTATAACTTTAGACACAGTTGGAGCTTTATAATAGGTTGTCAGTGAAGTAGCACCTGTGATCCTAATGCCTGCATCTATTTTCCTGATTTTAGCTATAAATTCCATTTTATAATGCTAGTGGAGATAGCTCTGGATCTGCAGTGGGGGATGAGGGTTTAATTCCCCTTGCCTTTTTCCCTTCCACCAGAGTCATAGGTTTCTCCAGGCTATCTCAGTTGTACAAAACACTCTGGTTTTTGCTTTGATATGGTTGAGGGTTTTAAATTTGTCCACATTTTCTTAACCATACTTCCGCTGCCATACTTGTGTCCCTGTTAGATGTAGAAGCAATTTTGTAGTTCAACTTTTTTACAGAAAACAACTGTCAAATTATTCTTCAGAGGAAAGGAAGGAAAGAAGGATGAAGTGGGTGGAGTGTAAGTAACAATTACTGTAGGCTGGTAATATTTAAAGATTCATAGAGGGATGTATTTCATGGGCCATACGTGTATGTAATAAATTCGCCTACTCTGTAATCCTTCTCTTTATTGACAACACAACAATCATCTCTTTCCAGACTGGTAAACTGCAGAATGTTTTTCTTCTGCAAATGCTGCATTCGAGCTCAAATAGCTAATGCAAAACATTATTACTAGGAAAAGCTACAAGTCTACTGAGAAAGTTACTGATTCAGGCATGAATCCATCACTGAAGAAGCCTTCAGCATGTGCTTTCTTTTCGAGTCCTAGGTCGTGATCTTGAGATTAAAGGAGGGTGCAGTCTCAGGGAGCTGCAAGTGCAGATAGTGCTCAGAATGTGTACAAATTGGACATTTACTTGAATGTTGAAATATGGCAAAGGGAAATGTAACTTGGGAACACTTTCTGCAGCCCTTGAACCCATCTACCAAGAAGACAGGTAAAGCAAGTTAAGCAAGTCATGCATGCAGGATGCATAGCTGTCATCATATAAACTAACACTACCGAAATATATTTAAAAAAGAGTAACTGTAAAGCAAATCTTCCTTCTATTTCTTCAAACACGCATAACTTGTTTTCACATTTAAATTAAAAAATAATTTTTGCTAAGGGAAAAAAGGAGGACAATCTAGTCATGAGAAAGAAGAATACATTTTCCCTTTCCTTCCTCTGAAGTGATTTTTAAATCCAGGACTATACTGATGGGCTAGCAACAGAAAGCAGTTATGATTTTTTTTTTTTCCCCACAGATTCTGGTGGCACAGCTTAGTTACACACAGAATTACACACAGAATTAATAAGGTTGGAAAAGACCATGGAGATCATCAAGTCCAACCTTTACCCAGGTTAACAACCTACCCAACATCAGTCTAACATCTATACCATCTAAACCATTTAAACCACCTAAACCGTACCACTAAGTTCATCATCCAACCTATCCTTAAACACATCCAGGGACGGTGATTCCACCACCTCCCTGGGAAGCCCATTCCAGTGGGGGATCACTCTCACTGTGAAAAAGTTTCTCCTGATATCCAACCTAAACCTCCCCTGATGCAGCCTAAGGCTGTGTCCTCTCGTCCTGTCAGTGGGAGCCTGAGAGAAGAGACCGACCCCCGCCTGACTACAGCCTCCTTTCAGGTAGTTATAGACAGCAATAAGGTCACCCCTGAGCCTCCTCTTCTCCAGGCTGAACAATCCCAGCTCCCTCAGCCATTCCTCATAGGGCTTGTGCTCCAGCCCCTTCACCATCTAACTTCTGAAGATGTGTCTGCTCTTCCCAGGCCCTGGTTACTTATCCAGCAAAATCAACTTTAAATAATGAATTAAAAACTTTGGGCAAAGTCCAAAGAAATATAAGCGTCTGTTTCCTTCCCTGTAGCCAGAGGCAGCTCCTAGCCCTGTCACCTGTGGAAAACTCCCACCTAGCCCAGCATTCAAACTTGTAGCTCCAGAGCAGCTCAGATATCTTCCTCTGTGCTTTTGTGTTAGCAGAGATGCCATATCATTATCTATGTTGGCATCTGAGCTTTTGGCTGAGAAGAAGCAAAAGGTGGAGAAGGAGCTGCAGGTACAAGGCTGAGGTGGCTGCTTTGCATCAGATCCTGTCCTTGGGATGCAAACCACGTGAGAGACACTGGTGTCCTGCAGTGCCTCTCAGCTGGGTACCCTGTATGCTGGTTAGGGATACAGGGACCCTGAGGTAGCTGTAATTTAAACCGGAGCTGCTCAGGACAGATGGTGAGAGCTCTGTGAGTGGCATCCTGCTGTAATCCTTTCAGCCTCTCGCACTGAGCATATCCCTGCAAGGGAGGGGCTCACTAGCTTTTCATCTTTTAGAAGAAAAAACAAAGCGAAAAATACTTCTTTTTCTTTTTTTTTTTGGTGCTTGCTCTTTCCCCACTTTTTCCCCCCCTCATTTCCTTTATATATGGGGTTTTGTATTTTCCTTTTTCCCTGTGTTTCGAAGACCCTTAATAAATAAAAGATGTGAACACAAAATTGCCATTCAAATTTGATTGTCTCAAATTATGTCTGGAATGAAACAAAAATCTAGTGATTTGTGATTTTGTGTGGCAAAGGCAGCTCAATGCTATTCAATCCAGTAGGGGAGATATAAAGAAAGAGTATAAAAAAACCCCCAACCAACTAGCAAAGAAAAGAAGAAGCAGGGAAAGTGCGATAAAGAACAGCATAATACTTTAATGATCTGAAGAGATTTTTCAACAAAACCATTACTAATACTGAGTATTCTTCTAAGCTCAGTTCTTACCATCAGAAAACCATTAGCTCTTTGGTAGTCACAATCTTCCCTGTAACTATATCATGTCTTTTCATTGCTTTTTATTTGTCTTTGTCTTCTGCTTGACTGGTAACATGCAGCACCCTTGTGCTGTATACTTATTTCAAGACTGACTGCAACAGTTATAAATATCTCCTCAGCACTGAGGGAGGCAAAGAAAAAGTGATGAGCTTCAGTAGCCAGAGTTCTGAATTGCTGCAGACAAGAGAGTCTGTCAGAGAAGGCTGGTGAAATAAAATTTTTTCTGGCTATTTTGTTTTGTGTGGGTTGAAAGAAGAAACCTTTGCTTATATTCAAAATAACAGATATAAAATTATGGTTTGAATTGCTTTTTCTTTTATACTTGGACATGGTACTTGAATAGTTAGAATGGATGTTTTCCTATGGCAGCAGGGCTGTGCTCATTATCTCCTAAATATTTGGTCTTCAGGCATGATTTTGATGATGATTTAGCAATAGGCTTTTAGTTCTGGGAGGAGATTGGGGCATTTTGTGTTGTATCTCCTGTTTGGGGAAGCAGAAGAGCCACTGGATTTGCTATGTTATACACTAGTGTGTGAAGAATCACAGTAACACTTTTCCTGTCAGGTGCTATGGAGGCTCTTCGCATCTCCTCCTTTGTCTGCAACAGCAGCAACACATTTATTTTTTTCTCTGTGCTTTCAAGAAATAAACACCATGTGAATTTGGTCTCCATGCATAAACATAATTTAAGTTAAAAGCTTAACAAAACCTTTTTTTTCTTCTGTTAAACCTTGCTTCTTACCAGTTATTATTAGTGTTGGGTATGCTCTTTAAATTAAAAAAAATAAAATAAAATGAAAGCTTTCCACTATTATGTGAGAGTCTGAGCACTTATTCCTTCAGCTCTGATGTTTTTTGAGATCCATATACTGTCTCATCCATGGTCATTACCTGCCTGTGGTCTTCAGTAGAGAAGAGAAAAGATAAATGATGAAGAATAGATCAGAAGATGGAGTTGAGTTCTAGATGTTTACTATGTCTTCTACATATTCATCTCCAGGAGTCCACTGAGGATTTAGATTTCAGAGCATAGCAACTGATTGCCTAAGAATTTGTCTGAGAACAGGATTGTCTGAAACACGTGATCAGCAAAACAAAAGTTGTATGGTGCTTATCACTCATAGCTTGTGCTGTGCTAAGCCCTGTCCTAGGTCCTCCTGCTGGTGCTTCTGGCACAGGTAGTTTTTGCAGGGAGTATAGAGAGAAATAAAGCAGTTACTTTGTGGAAGACAATGAAAAAGCCCTTCATGAGCAAGGAGTAAAACTTGGACTTGCTTTGGAGGTGCGAAAGTGGTCAGGTAGCACTGCTGGAAGATTAAAGGCAGGAATTAATCATGAGATAAGAGACCTGGTACCACACAGAAAGATGAACAACATGCTGAAGAACCATGAAGGCAAAGACTAAAAACTTGAGGTCTATGAGTGAAGACAGATGACAACAGCTATTGCAAATTCACCGCTGTAATGAGAAACCAAGAAAGGTTGTGTTGCCACTGATGTCTTGAATGGTGCCAAGACTCTGCCCTGATGTTCAGTGAATTAAGGTTTTGCTGTGTAATGGCTTAGGATCAGGGCAGGTCAGAGTGATAGGTGAAATCTGGGCCCTATGTGACGTTGCCCTGGGCTAGCTTTAGAAGCTGCATATATTTTCATCTCACCAGCAAGGGTAAAGGAGAAGACATAAGGGTAAAAGCCAGAGGAAGCTTAAAAGAGTAATGATTTGCCCCACATGGTAAGGGGACATTTAAATTCCACAATTGCCTATGATGTCTGATTGTGCTAAGTAGAGTCCTTCTAACTCTGTCAACACAAGGAGAACCTGCATATAGATTATTTAGATGGTGCATGATGGATAATCTCATTTCTGTACAGTACTCCTTATCCAAGCTGCTTTGCTCAATTAAACTCTGCTCAGCAGAGACTATTCAAATCTGCTGTAAAGTTCATACCATGACCACATTTCCTATCAATTTCTCCACCGGAATGTATATTAATGGAAACATGGGGATATATTAATTGTACAATTTTGAATAAATGCAACCTTAGCAGAGTACATTTTTTATTATTATTTAATAATTATGAGTTCAAGCTTTTCTTAATTTCCTGCTGTGAGCTTTTAAAAGTCACAGCAATGCTGAAACATAAATAGAGTACGTGATGTAACACTTTGCCTAGGCAAATATCATAGACATTTTTACCTAAGGAAAATGTAATGAAATTAAAAAAACTCATTCAATTCATTTGAAATTTTGCATGTTGAAACCAAAAAAGGGAAAATCCAAATGAAGATGGAACAATATTTACTTAAAAACATTAAACTGGTATTTTTTAAGATTTGAGTAGGCAAAAAATGATAAAAATCCACAGAGAGTATGAAAATAGTACAGTTTTTTTTAAAAAAAAAATTAAAACCATGGATGAGAAAATATCAACCCTGTTCCAGTTTTTTTTGGCTATTACATTCCATATGTAATAAAACCCAAGTGGAATGATGCTCAGATTCTCCCAGACAGCAGAAAAGTGGAAATGGAGTCCAATGTGAGACATAAGGGCAAGGTGACCTGGTACCATCCGGAACAGATGGATTATCATTTTTTACTATCTCATCACTTGGCCATCAAACTTACTCATTTTCTCCCTTCCCCCCTCTCCTCTTTGGTTCCTTCCTATTTCCTTGTCTTTATATTTTTCCTTTTCGTCTTTGTCTTCCTTTCTTAGCCACTTGCCTTGTTCTGACAATATGATTACTTAATACTTACCTGCCAAATTAACTGACTTATTTTACCAACGAGTGGATATACCATTCCCTGACACTCGGTATTTGACAGTTCCACAGTCTTTTCTATGTCCATGAGGTACATGCTATAACAAGAAAATTCCACTAAGTATGGTGGGCTTTCTCTACAATATGCTACTATTACGTACCAGCATGAACCAGTACGTGTGTTGGTTTGCCCTCTCTGTTTGACTTTTAAAGGCAATAAAATGTGAACAATTAAAAAAAATCTTTTGCAACCCACTCATCCTCTCTCCTTTATTCCAAAAATCACACCCAACTGACCTCTTACCGAGAATGCTGTTCCGTTCGGTAAGACTCTGTCTTTTCACAATGAAAAGAAAAAACCCTATTCAGCTAATTGAGCAATTTGCTTAACTAGATGCACTGTAAAAATGTATAGTGGCAATACTAATGTATTAACTATGAGTGTGTATTTGTATGTGTGGCAAAAAAGAAATGCTATATAGATGCTGTAGTTAGAATGCTGCATAAATACACAAGGCAAAACAATTGTTACTGGAGGTATATTTTGAGGTTTACCCACTAGGATTTGTTCATTGCCAATAAAATGGAAATAAATACAAGGAAATTGCTTAAATTTGACCTGGAATTTATTGCTTATATTTGACCTGGTTTTTTTCTTTTGTTGTTGTGTTTTTATTGTTGTTGTTGTTGAATGTTACATATGGAGCCTGGAAAATCATCTTGTTTTGCTTTTTATTGGCATGGCACTTGGAGCCTAGCCATGGATCTGGATGCCATTGTACAGAACCCACTGAGAAAAAAGGCGTGGGGATTTCCTGTGCCAAAATGCTTTGCAAGACAACACCCAGAGCAGGGAACATCTGTAGCACTCTGATGATGCTGGTCAGTGCAGTAGGTTGTAGCACAACAATCACCTGAAATTTGGCAATGCTTTACAGGAGAGTGGGAAAAACGAATCTGAAGGAGAATGATGAGATCACTCTGTGCGTGATTATCAGAGGTCCTTCAAATTGTGAAGGACAGCATTAAAAATCATAAAATGCCAGCAGGTAGATGTCAGAGGTTGGAGTTGCTGGGTCAAAAGTCAAAATCCCCTCTGCTATTTCTCTCCCTTTCAGAAACAGTACTGAAGATGTGCTTTCCATGTTAGGTTCTGAGCATGCTCCTGAGCATGCAAAACCGCAGAGGTACAGCAGAAAACTGGGGCAAGAAACAGTTTAGTTACCACGTCTTTGGTTTCTCCTTTAATCCAGGCGGAAGGGAGAGGAGATTCATGCAGGAGCTTTCTCTGTCGCATGGGGCTGCAAAGAGCAGAGCTGGAGTGGAGGCTGGAGTGGCCCAAAAGAGACTTTTTAGGAATAGGCTGCTGGCTTTTTTCTTTGCTTGCTTTTAGTTCCCAAATATTGCAGCAATGCAGTACCAATGCAATATGTGTATACTGAAGAATACCCTGCCATGTGATGAGGTATTTGGGACTCAATTTGTGGAGTTTGTAGACCACCATCTTTAAAACTAGTAAGATGATGGGAGCAGCTCAGCAGTGTTTGACATTTAAGTTCTCTTAAAAGACACGGGTGCACTGAACTGTTAGTGCTAAACACTATGCCTACAAAACTTACAAGTTTTTTAAGCCTATACCTTTATCTCGCTTTTTCCTTTTTCCTCAAGGCCTCCAAGTGGGATCCATCATTCTGCAGCAAGACTCTTCTACTGATTTTCATAAGATTTTCACCAGATCATCTTTTGAGGTCCAACCTGGGCTGGGTTCTGTGAAATATAAACCAGCCTAAGAAAGAGAAAATTCACCCACTGAGAAACTAACAATTGCAGACCTCCAAGGAAGGACTGAAAACAAGAGTGAGAGAGTTTTTCTGCCCAGGATCCATTTATTTCCTAGCCGGTTCAAATCTTCTTTTATACATAGTGGACAGTTTTTGCATGTTGTGTGGGAAATAAGAAAATAGGTTTATTTTTTCTTCTTTTGCTTTCTTTCGACATATACTAGCAACTTTAATGGGTAGATATTTGAGGATAAATGGATTGCCTCTCTCACACAAAGGTTTCAAATGAAACTACTCTTTTCTGACTAAAAAATATATTAGTGAATTTTTAATGGTTCTCTCCTTCCACTGAAGATCATCAGCTTGTATTTGATGTAAAAATGACACTATCGTCATAAAAGCTGCTTCTATTGGGATTCACTGCACCATTTAGACCAGATAGCAGTGTAAAGTCCTAATGGAAAAATAAACATTTGAATATCTTTCCTGACACTGTAATTGCCACACTTAGGTGCTGCTCTATGTGAAAACAGAAGAACATAGAAAATTTTCTTGTTCATTTCATAATGAATTTTACCACCTTGCCTGCATACATTATTTGTTATATATATTAGTGTGTGATATACACCAAAACAGAAGATTTCTTTCTCTTTATGTGGAGTTGGAGAAGCTTTGTGACATAAAATGTGACTCTGTTCCTCTTGCCTCTTAGAAAGTCTCACATTAAGAAAACCCTGAAAATTCTGCTGAAAGAAAAACCAAGGAAAAATTGTGGCAAGAAACTCTGAAGCCAGAAGTGTAGCAAAATGATGATAGTAGAGATGAAGTCTCAAAGCTGGGAAGATATGACAAAATTGGTATGACAAAATCCCTGATATTGTTTAGTAGGAGTCATGGTCATACCACATTCTAGAGATTTTTCTTCTGGCCAGCCCTGCTGATCCTCTGTAGTCCGTACTGGGGGAAATCCTCTGCCATAGCTGGGATGTGCTGACACAGCTGGGAAACTCAGACACTGACATAGGTCGCTCTAGGATGGAGCCCATCTCCTCATTTTCCTGGTTTAACATCTGCAGCACCCTGGGTCAGAGAGATATTTACAGCAGCACCTGTCATGTTGTAGCATCTCTCTGGCAGAGTGCTTGGCTGTGACAGAGTGGAAGTTTGGCTTTTGAAAACTGGGGGTTCAAACACTTTCTCTGTGTCAGGCACATATTTATGCTAAGGAAACAACTTGACTTGATACATCAAAATAGGGAAAAGGGTGCTTGCTAGGAAAAAAACCCCCACTGAATTACCCTAACAAAGGGCACTTGTAACATTAAGAGGTCTGGGTTTAGGAATGCACAGATTGGGGAACATATTTTGTTGACCTCTTCTCCCAGAGTAATTGAAAATTATTCAGCTCTGCTGAGTGTAACTGCCAGTAGCTTCTGCTTGATATAATTGAGTTCTCTACTCTCAATTTGTTTGCCTGTGTTTCAGGCTTTGAAAAAATAACATTTAACCTTTTATTGTTTATTCAGACTTATTTAGAGAAAACAAAAATCTCTGTGTCTGGATGTATCAACTACCCTCATTTTTACTGATCTCTAGAATGAGGTGAGTGTCAATAAAACACAGCTCAAAAACTCTTTCTTCCAGGGTTATTACTGACAGTGTAAACAGTTTTCAGTGATATTGGATGTCCCTTATTGTGTTAGCATGTGGAATGGATATAGCCCTGTTCCTCTCAAAGGACTCAATATGTATTTGTACTAGACAGCTACCTTATGCTATTATTGTGTCATCTGCGTTTGGGATGACCCAAAACACGAGAAACTCTGAAAATATTAAAAAGTGGTATTTTAAGTGTCTTGATCTTGGAGAAATTCTCACTGCAATTGTAATTCACTGCTCAAGTATGGAACTTACCAATGCAAAGTTCAGTGTTGCTGCAGAGATGGGTGGGATTTTATTCAGTTACAAATGTCCAGCCTGGGTTTTGCCTCATTGTCATCTTCTCTTCCACCAGAAGAAGGAGGCTTTGTACTTTTTTGCAGCTGCTTTAGAGCTCAGAGTGCTTCTTATGCAACCCTACCCACAGAACCACAAATCACAAAATCACAGCGTGGGTCAGGTTGGAAGGGACCACAGTGAGTCATTGGATCTAATCTCCTTGCTCGAGCAGGGTCATCCTAGAGCACAAGGCACAGGATTGTGTCTCGGTGTTTCTTGAGTATCTCCAGTGAGGGAGACTCCTCAATGTCTCTGGGCAATTTGTTCCAGTGCATGGTCACGTGCACAGTAAAGAAATTCTTTCTCATATTCAGGTGGAACTTCCTGTGCATCAGTTCTGCCCATTGTCTTTTGTTCTATTGCTTGGCAACCCTGAGAAATAGCCTGGCTTCATCCTCTTGACAACTCCCTTCAAATACTTATACACATTAATCAGGTCCCCTCTCAGTCATTTCTTCTTGAGGCTGAACAGGCCCAGCTTCCTCAGCCTTTCCTCCTAAGAGAAATGCTCTATTCCGCTCATCATCTTTGCCACTCTCCACTGGACCTGCTCCAGGAGATCCAGTCTCCTCCTCTATTGAGGACACAGCACTCCAGGAGAGGCCTCATTAAGGCTGACTAGAGTGGCAGGTTCACCTCCCTCAGCTTGCAATGCTCTTCCTAGAGCACCCCAGGCTACCACTGGCCTTCTTGGCCACAAGGGCACACTGCTGGCTGTCCACCAGGACCCCAGGTCCTTCTTCACAGAGCTGCTTTCCAGCAGGTCAGCCCCGACCTGTACCTGTACCCTGCATTTGTCTTTTTTGCATTTCTGAGAGTTCTTTGCCCATCTCGACAACCTGCTGAGGTCCTTCTGAAGGGCAGCACCTCCTCCCAGCTTTGTGTCATTAGCCACTTGATGAGGAGGCCTCTGCTCCTTCATCCAAGCCATTGATGGGCAAGTTAAATGATACTGGGCCCAGTACTGAATCCTCGGGGACAATGTTAGTGACAGGCCTCCAAGTAGACCCTGTGCCATTGTTTGTGACCCTTTGGGATCTGCCATTCGGCCTATTCTTAATCCACCTTACTGTCCACTCATCCAGTCCATACTTCCTGAGCTTGTCTCTTATTCTGTTTAGCCAAATTTTTTTATGCGTAAATCTCAGGATGACATCTCAGCAGTAAGGATGAAGATTAGATTACACCCAAGGTTTCAAGCAATACTGATTTATTTACCAGCAACTGATCCAAATTTCTTCATTTTTCCAATGTCTTGACACTTCTCCAAGGCCAATTTCTTATTCTGTGGACCAATGTGTGCTCCCATGCTATCAGTGATCCTCTGTGCAGTGCTGGTGTTATTGATGGGCAACCTCTGACTGGCATATCATGTGTAAGAAAGACATTTTTAATGCATGGTGACCTTGTATTCTTTATTTTTGAGTCTTCCTCCTTAAAGTGGGCATGGGGCAATGAGATCCTTGCATTGGGCTGTCAGAGAAGGTAAGTTTGCAGTGCCTGGCAGAAGATAAGAGAGATTTTACAGAGTGCTGTGGGCAGGAAGTTGTGAAAGATCATTGTAGACTTGGATGCCAGGTACATCATGTCCCCTGGAGAGTGAGAACCCAAGAGCTTTCGTTTTGCCTAAAATAGCTCTAATTCCTCAAGGTAAGAACCTACCTAGAGCAGTCCTTGCTCTAGAGTATGTGACATCTTGAAGTGCAGCTGACAATTTAGGTCTACATCCCTTTGGCTGGTAATACCTAGAAGGGGAAAACAAAGCCTTATTCACTGGATGTTGAGGTGTCAGGAGCTATCATCATTGCTGAGGAAAATCAGGAATAACCAAATAGTGTGTGACCTTCCGTCTCCAGAGGGATAGTCACTGTTCAGGACATAGAACACATGGCTGCTATGGACCCCTCTGTGACTACAATGCTGTATCAAGAGTTTGGCTTGTAAGTCCAACAATTTCAGGATTCATTTTTGTAATTTGTAGTAAATGAAACACATACAAGCTATGGGAGTGCGTGGAGCGGGGAATACAGAAGGGAAAGCTTTCATCTTTAGCCTCTGATTTCTCTGGTTTTAGCTTTTCTGGTGGGTTGGTATGTCCTGTGGCAACCTTTGTGGTCAGCCACAGCAGATTTTGTGACTCTGAAAAGAAAATTATGACTATCCTCAACCTCTACTTTCAGAATAAATCTTGTCCAGAATAACACTATTGTTCCTCACACAGTAGAAAAGTAGTGGCTTTCCATGGCTTTGGCAGGGTTGTAATAACACTGAGGGCGTGATTTTGCCTGAAACTGTGTCTGTGAATAACCTTTCACAGGCAGTGATCCCACAAACATTCTGGCATGTCAGTGTTCTTACAGGTTTTTCCATGCATGAACGTGCACGACTGTTGGAACTGAGGGCTTAGGCATGGAGACGTTACTGTTTGCAAAGGTAGTAATTTCCTGAGTATAATGTCAGAAACCTGTGTTCAATCTGGATTGTTTTCTACTGTTCTGTATGTTTATCAAACTATATAACTTCCTAAATAGGACTGTGCTTTGGTGTTTCAGAAAGACTTGCCTGTCTGAACAGAGGAATGCTTATGATGTTTAAAAATTAAAAGTAAATTGTTCTTGGCTTTGCAAATACACCAATAAATCTCTTGGTGTGGGGTTTGTTTGTTTTTTTGTTTTTTTTTTGAATGTATTCAGACAATGTATTTGTGAACAACATTCTTCATATACATACAAGATGCATTTCCAAATGGGAAAAAATAATCCAATCCTGTAGTTGTTCAGTTCTTGACTGCCACTTGATAGAGAACAGAATCGTATATAAACATGTATGTGCTAAAAACCAGCAAACATGGGCATGCTGGTTTCATGTTGCTCTGACTCTGGAGTGTTTGGCATTGTCTGGCATGTGTGTTTCATTGCTTTGCCCTGTCCTGGTTCCACTTGCAGGGGGGATGGAAGGTGGTGGCATTTTCCTGGTGGTGTGGTTGGGCAGTGCCAGGTTCTGTGTGGTGAGCAATTGCATGTGAATTGTTTGCCTCTCTTGTACACTCTGTTATTAGTATTGTTACTGTTTTCTTACTTCATTGCTGTTTCTAGTAAATTATTCTTATCTCAACCTGTAACCATGTTTCTGTGCCTTTGATTCTTCTCTCCATCCCGCTGCAGGAGTAAGGGGGGGTGAGGAGGATGTGAGCATGTGGTTTGGGGTGTTTCAGTGGGAATGTTAAATTGGGGAATACCATTCCTAGACCACAGCATGCCCATAATTTCCTACAGTCACAGGAAACACCTACAGGAAATAGACTGGCCATAGGATGCAAAGGTCACAGTCACCTCAGCCATTCATTACTGCCTGTCATATTAGAAGAAATGAGGTTGTGACAGCGTTTCCTCCTTAATCAGCTGGAAAAGAAGGGTCCTTCCAGGCAGGTGAAATACCACTTACTTTTCTCTTACAAAAAGGAATGATTTTGAGCAGTGCCAAACCATTAAAGATGTTGCAGTGTTGCGGAAAGGTTGTAAGAGGCCACTCTGTTGCTGACACAAGCCGGGTGAGTTTAAAGGCCAGATCCTCCTTGGGTGCAAACTAGTACCCTTCAATTCACATCAGCCAAGTGGTGGAGCTGCTGACAGACCCCAAGGAGCCTTAGAGAATTAAGCTCAGAGGGCCTACAGCGCTGCAATTACTGTTTCGCTTTCTCAAATATTGTTCCAGTAACTTCATTTGATTAAGTTTTATCTTGTTCTGTTAGTATGTGTAACCCATCAAAATCTGATTTTTCAGATTACTGCAGTACAGGGTATTAGCAAGCCCATACCTTTCTGTCCAGGCTGCTCACTAAGATGGGCACAGTGAAGCCAGGGTCTGAATGCATGTAGGTTAACATGTAAGTCATGTCTGAAAATCTGCAGTATTTTGTTTTTATCTTTTTCTTCCACTTTTTGATTTTTTTTTGTTTGCTTGTTTGCTTGTTTGTTGTTTTTTGTTCATTTAGGTTTGTTTTTTGTGATTTTTTTTGGCTTATCAAGCCATAGAAGCTTTCTACGGCCTGTTTTGATACCTGGAAGTACTATGAAGCTGCTGATCATGATACAGTTTGGGTTGAGCCTCATTGGTAGGAACAGGTTGAAAGAAATAATCTAAATAAAAGTGCATGGCCTCTTGGACCCAAAATTGGTTGGCTTGCCAGTCTCAATTCATTTATCTCACAAAAAAGCTAAACAGAAAAAAATACTCAGAAAATTCCTATCAGTTTCATGGGGTCATTTGCTTTTCTGGCTCTCTCTAAGGATATCATTATGCTCTTTAGTCCTAACCCAGTCCTACCCTGCTCAGCTTTCCAAATAGTTAGTTTAATTAATCCCCTGCCTTTCTGATTGTGAGCACTATGTATTGCAAGTGAGATTTTGATGCAAAGCATCACTAAATTAATTAGTTTTGGCCTTGGTCCACCAGATTTAATGGGGGTATTTGCACGTTCAAAGGTAGACCACTGTTGAAGTGCCTCATTGAATGGGGCACTTCTGCCTTAATGAGAGGGGGTGAGGCGGCTTGGCCTCTGGCTGCTGGATGAAGTTATCAGGGATACTTATTGCCTCAGCAGATGACCTCTGATCCTAGTAAGCCATGATGATATTTTAGTTATATCTTGTACAGAGGTGGAACACCTTGAATAATCTTCATCTTATTCTCTCTCTTCTTGTCTATCTCAGTGTTACCTCATATTCAAAGTGTTCTCTGAACATTTAATTTGTGATATTATCTATGCACATCTCAGAAAGCACTCTAGTTAGGCCATGAGAGAGATCAGTGACACCTTAAGTGTTAGACTTTTTAACAGAATTAATCCTGTGTGTTCATGGACTGATACTGTTAATTTGATTCTTGGCCAGTATTTTACTACTATTTTGTAGATTAAGATTAAATTGATGGTATGGTTTTGTTGTTGCAGGACTATAATGTATTCCACATCAACAGACAATACTTGTTAACTTTTTGCCAGTGTGTACATTAGGAAGAGGGAAGTCAAACACTGCCAACTTGATTTTGGTTACTGTTGCTGTTTAGATCAACCGTAGAGCTGAAGCTCTACGTCCTCTTTCTGTAAAACTCTGGCCCTGTTGAAATTCTGAGTATTTCCCATCCATCTCACTGAAGCTGGAATTTCATGGGCTTTTCTCAGTAGAGGAAGGTAACTGTGCTCAGCGGCACATGCCAAGTCTCAACAGTGTTGCAAAGCTTTTTAAACAGCCACTCTTGCAATAGTGTCCTGATAGTTTGGCCTGGCTCTGTAAGATGCTGCTGGAATGTCACAGTTACATGGTATAGGTGAGGTATTTTAAAATGCTGAACTCAACAGATAAATCTGGCTGTGAGTTTTGCCCTCGAACTTGGATGATGAAAACCAAAATGACTCAGGTAGAATAGCAACCTGGTTTGTGGTTAGTGTTTGAAATGTTACATGATCCAGCAATCCAAACTGGCACCGGGGAACTTTCAATTCACTGTTTTGCTTGTACACTGGGTTTCTGGGCAGCTGGGACAGATTAGGTCACAGCTTTAGGATGACCCTTCTGTCCAAGGCAACAGTGATACTGTGCTTCATCTTGAGAATTTAGCTCTGAAAGACTGGGTTACTGAGGTCCTGCCTGACCCCTACGGCTATTCAGATTTCCATCAGAGCCTTTGGAAGCATAGAAATGAATCCTGACCTACTGAATAGTCTTGCTGGGAGAACCCTGCTTCCCCTTCCAAAAGAAGAAATAATCTAATGGTGCTGCTGTGGGTAAGGGGATGCTCCTTGGGGCAGAAGAATAAACCCTCGGTTGTCACAGAATCGTTCTCCAGCAGCAGTGACTTTAGGCTGTGGTCTTTCCCAGAATTTCTTCTTCAGTTTAGGACTACTCTAGCAAGCCTGATGCTTTTTGACAGAAAACAAAAATGCATCTATATCCCTTAATGGCTCCAAGTTCTTCCCCTTGGTAAGATGGATGCGCCATAACTTAACTACTTTTAACTTTAGGTTGTGACAAAGTAGTAGAGAAGCAAACAGTCAGTAGAGTCAAGGTGCAAACCAGCATGGAGGGAGGAAATTCAATGAATTATAGCCAAATATTGGAAGGGAGTTTCCCTCCTTTTTGTAGAAGGGAGATGACTGGCAGTATAATATCTGTTCAAAAAAGTCAACATCCATCCTGAATGGTCGTTCACATGAATAAAATTTTGCAGACTCTGTGCCACACATATCCTTTCTCTAGGTTAATTACCATTTTACTTGGTTGACTCCTTTTTCCACAAGGGACTCTGGTTCCTCAGGCAGGTAGGGCAGGCTTCTCACCTTCCCTAGATCCAGGAGGACCATGACTCACGCCAAGGAAGTCATTTCCCTAGGGCAGGGGCAGTCCAGATGCCCCGCGCTGAAGCATTTAAGGGGAGAGAACAGCGCTAATGAATACGCAGCAGCCTGCGGTGGGAGCCCTGCCACTGTTAAATTTGTAGCCAATTAGCCGTGTTGCACAATTCCAGCAGAGTAACACCAGTCTCTATAGACCCGGTATAGAGAGAGAAATTAGTTTAGACAAATACCTCTTAATCCCTTGTTCTTGGCTGGACTGGAGCGCCTACTGCTAAGTGCTAATGGCACGGGGAAATCCCAATTCCCAGTGTCAAGGGCTTCGAGGAATCAGGCTATTAAAGGGAGACATTTATTTTGCATTAGCTTTGATCAGCGGCTCTTGGGTGAAATCTCCTTAAATAAATACCCCGCGCGGCCTCACGCTCGGGGGGACACGGGATTTTCTGGAGGCAGAGGGAGCCGGGGCCTCTTTCCGCCGAGCCTCACCCCTCGGGAGCAGAGGCACAGAATCAATTATGTTGGAAAAGACCTCTGAGATCATCGAGTCCAACCGATGACCGCACACAGCCTTGTCAGCTAGACCACGGCACTCAGTATCGTGTCCACTCTTTCCTTAAACACCTCCAGAGAACGGAGACTCCACCACCTCTCTAGTCAGCCCATTCCAATGTGGCTAATCACCCTTTCCGCGAAGAATCTCATCCTGATGCTCAACTTAAACCTCTCCTGGCGCAGCTTAGGGACTGTGCACTCTCCTCCTGTCTCGGGTTTCCTGGGAAAAGAGGCAGCCGCCTGCTCGGGGCGGGCACCCAGAGGGCCGGGTGCGGGAAGGAAGGAGGGAAGGAGGGAAGGAGGGAAGGAGGGAAGGAGGGAGGGAAGGAGGGAGGGAAGGAAGGAA
>VXBA01005601.1:370033-437079 GCA_013399895.1 Serilophus lunatus
AAGGAAGGAAGGAAGGAAGGCAGGCGGCGCGGGGATGGCGGCGCCGGTTGGGCGATCTCGCGCTGCCCCCCGGTGGCCGTTCCCGGCCGTGCCACCGCCTCCGGCCCCCGCCCCGCCCGGCCCCGCTCCCCGCCGCTTCGGGTGTCCGCACGGGGCGGGCGGCTGCCTCTTCTCCCAGGCAGCCAGCGACAGGACGAGAGGACGTAGTCGTAAGCTGCGCTCCCCACCGTGAGCCGTAGTTCAAAAGAGGACCTGGGAACCTCATCGCATCCCCCGGGGAGCCGAGCAGGGCGAACAGCATCGCATGACCCCGCTTTTCCCAGCGCCGGCCGCAGATACCCATTTGGAGTACTAATATGTCTCCATTTGCAAACGCATCGGTGTGGAAAAAAACCCCAAAAACAAAAAGGCGTAAGAGTGAAATTGCTTAATCACCGTCGCTGTATCCTGTCCTCATGTCAGGTAGCTGGAGCCTTTCCACGGCATTAAAGGATAATATCTCGCACCTGCAGCTGCCATGAGGCACAAAAGTGTATTTTTAAGCTTCAGCCTCCCCACGTATTCTAGATGCAATTTGCCAAATGATACTGATGTCTAAATAAGCTAAACGTATAATAAAAGATGAAAATTGTATGGGAAGCTCCCTGGACACAATTATTAGGCCTTTGTGACTTTACTTAGGTGCTCCAGAAGCTTCTAGGACTGAGGGGAAATTGCACTGATACATGCAAAGCAACTTTTTAGTTATTTTCAGATCACAGAGTGGCATGCAGGGGAAAAAATAATGTATTGCTCCTAAATTCTAATTATTTGCATGCACTGGGTCTTGGTCCATAATTGGAACGTGAGCAATGTGTATATATAAAATGTAGCAATTTCTGTACTTATGTAAGTAGCTGTTATCTAAAAATTACATAGCTTACTACTGTGTTAACTTTATGACTGCTTCCTGGCATTGCCTGGACACACAGTACCTGCAAAAGGCACCTGCTGGGTTTCTGAATGCATCAGGTACATCCTAGCATTTCCATGACTTTGGAGGAATGTTAATAGCATGACAGTAGCACAGCAGGCTTTGCAGAAGAGTGGTGAGGAGGGAGGATGTGCAATGACGGTTACATTAGGCCCACTTTGCAGGGGCCTAAAATAATTTTACAGATGAAATACCCATATATTAAGCAAGGATGTGAAGATGGAACGGGTGAAAGTTGTTTTTCTAAGTGTTCGGCTTGTAAGCACACAATTATTTTTCACCTGTAAATAGCAAGTGTGGCTTCAAATTCTCGCTAACTTATGAGCCTTTTTTTTTCAGGAAGGACACTGGGATGGCCTTCTAATCCACAGATTCGTTCTCTGGATATGCTCTTGTTCCGGTAACCTTTTCCATCCCCCTCAGTGTTTTTCCTTGGGGTTAGCATCTGTTAATGCTGTGGTTGCACCTACATTGTCAGGAGCTAATAACCATAAACTGCTTCGCCAAGGCAGCCAGGGAAGCTTTTCTGAGTGATGGGGCCTCAGCTCAGCTTGAAGGTGGGATGAACCCAGTTCAAGGAGTAAGGCTGGCACCCTTTTTGCTGAATGCTCCCACTGGGCATACTTTCCATTGTGGAGGGTGGCAGGGGTCAGCTCTCAGCTTGGAGTATTGCAGGGATGGGACTTGGCCATGAGTCATGTGTAGTTCCCTAATGAACTACATTTGAACAACACCTTTGAGTGAAAAATTACCTAATAGGCACTGAGCTCCTTGGCAGTGGGAATTGGTAGAACTACTGAAGGCTTCTCCATTGTGGCAAATACACTCGGGGGCTTATGTTAACACAAAATGAAATTCACATTGGAAATAAGTTGTGGATTTTGAACATTTAATTAACTATTCAGACAGATTTCCAGGAGGCGTAGCAGAATTTTTTTTCATTGCTTTTAAGTTTTTTTTAAATTAAGACTGGTTGTCTTTATAGAAGATACACTCTAATCCAAATGTAAATTGTTGGGATCAATGCAAGAATTAGTGGATGAACTTCTCTGGCCCTTGCTATGCTGCATGTCAGACTAGATGATGCTAACAATCACTTCTGGCCATAAAAATGTCTGAGCAGTAGAAAATTATAAGTTTGGGAAAAATAAAATGATATGAAATTAACACTGTAACAGAAATATTTTTGCAATATAAACTCCTCTTTAACTTCTCTTGCACAATTTCACACCCTCACTGAAAACCACACAGATTTATAGTTGTATTTTCACATTAAAAACAACAGTTGAGAAACTTAAATAAGGAAAAATTAATGTAGCTTGACAGGCAGGGAACTGACTTCCAATAAAAGGTCTGTCTGACCTGTTGATTTGCTATTCAGTTTCCTTATGGAGGAACAACTTCTTGCCGCCATTGCTTATACCTGATGGACTCAATTTTCAGAAATTCTCCCATTAAATATGTGATATGATTGAATAGGTAACTGGCTGTCTCTTTTTTGATAGATGAATGGTATTTGTATTTAACCCTCTCAGATAACTGCCTTGGCAAGAGTTCAAAGTGGGCTTTCAACCTCTCCATGCTGTCCCAATGATCCTGGGAAAAACTGTCTGACTTCAACAGAAACCCTACTACTATGACCTTACATTTATTAAACATGTTAAAAAAATCTCTGTAAGTGAATGGGGGATGGAAGTTAGGACAAACACAATTCCTACATGACTATCTAAACTGCTTACTCCATGTAACATAAGTGCACTGAAACAACATGTATACACTGAAGTGAGTAAAAAGAAAATTCATGCCATGAACCAGCTTTTGCTTACTATTTTTTTCAAAGAATGGAACAAAAATGAAGGAAAAAACCAAAACTGTTAAAAAAGTTGTAATGGGTCAACCTTGGCTGGCCGCCAGGTGCCCACAGTCTCTTTAACCCCATTTTCCCCCCCAAAAGTCAAGCAGGGGAAAAGAATACGATGGCAAACGGTGGGTTGAGATAAGGCAGTTTACTAAAGCAAAAATGAAAGCAAAGCAAAGCCCGCACAAAAGCGAAACACTAATCTATCTACTTCCCATCTGCGGCGATGACCGGCCACATCCAAAGAAGTGGGGCTTCAACGCGTGTAGTGGCTCTCTTGGCAAGCCACCATGGGAGACTGTGGATGCCCCCCCTCTTCCTGCTTCTCCCCAGCTTTATATCTGAGCTGACGTCATATGGTATGGAATATTCCTTTGGTCAGTTTGGGTCAGCTGGCCCACTTGTGTCCCCTCCCAAAATCCCACCATCAGTTGGGGAGGGGACACTACAGTCCCAGTGCTGTGCTCAGCAGTAGCCAAAACACTGGCGTATTATCAGCACCACGCCAGCCACCAATGCACAGCACAGCACTGTGAGAGCTGCTGTATGGGAAATGGGCTCCATCTCAGACAGACCCAATACAAAAGTATATATTTTTTTAATGCAAAGAGGGTGTGAATGCTCCATATCATTGGTATTTTTCTTGCCCTCTCTCAAACACAATTTCTGAGGAGGGACTTGATCTATCTGGAGTTAAATCATGTTGCATGGTTTTGTTTAATTTTGTAAGGTGGAAATTTTTGAGCTGTCTGTTCCTGTTTTGAATGAGGCAAAGCAATAAATTTTGGTTTTGAAACGTTTCTTCCCATTGAGATTTTCAAGACTTGCTTCTCTAGCCTAACAGAGACCTGGCCTAGGACATGCTCCTCTCTCAGACATTTTCAGTGAGAAACTGTCTGTGCTGCTCACTCATTAACAAGATAAAAAAAAAAGGCCTATTTTCCAAAACTTTTCCAGAATAAGAGAGACATGAAGAGAGATAGATACTTCTTGAATGTGACTAATCTTAGACATTTTCAGCTGCTACATTAGGTTGAGGTAATTTGTAATTTAAGGAAATTTCTCTGCAAGGGGCAATAGATTATGAGCTCAGATATAAATGTCTGTATTGTATTTACCTGGTGGCAGCCATTGAACATTAACTATGAATAAATATCAAAGAATAGATGAGGAGAGAACAGGAGGTAATATTTTCCAAAAGTACTTAAGAAGGAAAAAACCAAACGCTTACAAAGCAAAAGTGGTCTGTGAATTCATAGGAAAGAGAAAATAGAATAGAGGAGGCAGAAGGAATGTACAGAGGGAAAAAAAAAAAGCTTTTTGCTCTTTCCCTTTGCTGGGGCCCAGATGGAGAAAATAAATGTGTCTACACATTTTCTTGTAGCTGCATTAGTTGAAGTCTGGCCAAAAGAGGAAGGTGATCACTTGTTTGCAACAGAATATAGCCCAGTGGTAGGACTTGGAAAACTGTTGAACGTTGAAATCTTCTTAATACATCATTTTTGCTTAGCTGAGTGCCTTCTTTGATACTGCCTAAGCATACTGTAATGTAACAAGCACTTACAGCATCCAGCATGTTACGTAGTCCTCTTCACTTTGCCCTGCCTCTCTCTGGGAAACAGACTGTTTCTGTACAGCTGGTGGGAGAGTGTGAGAAGAGAAGGGTACTTTGGGCACTTGCATTCCACAGCAAAATATCAGAAGGGAAACTACTCTTCTCCTTGCCTCCCCAAAGTCAGCCTGAAACTTCAGCCTGGCCTATCTCTACACAGCAGCCCCCCACTCAGGGTCAGAGTGGGTACATCTGCCCTTGTGGTTTGGGATAGTAGCAGGAGCATTCCTGGCACTGGAGCTTGATTGTGCCATTAAATTTAGAAAGTGGTCCCTGGCACAGTTTTGACCTGGGGTGACTAACATTCTCTCAAACAGTTGTTAGACACTTTCATTGCTTTCAGATCCAAGTGCCCTTTAACCATCAATCAGCCGAGAATATTTTCTCTCCCAATTTTTCTGAGATCTGCATATCCAGGCTGTGTCTAGTGTCTCCTTGCAGGTTGCTGTAACAACTGTGCTTTCTTCTCTGTTTCACAGACTTTCAAACCTCCCTAGAATCAGAACAAATTCCTTAGCCTTGGAAGCAACCCCTTTGTTTGGACTGTCGCATATGTTGTCAGTGCGTGGCTATTGATTCAACAACTCAGCAGACAAAAGGACCATCCTGGGTTCTTACACTTGCCTTTAAATGAAAGTTGTCAATTAGGCCCTTCAGTTTCAAAGGAGTTTAAGCTGATCAAACAATCTGACACCTATTCACTCACACAAAGGGGAAGTCAGAAGAAGTAAATATTGCATATTAAGTCTCCTTGTCTATGAAATCCAAAGGGTTGCCGAAATCTGCTGGTTGTCTCTATGTCTCTGATTCTGTCTAAACTCTTCATTCCAGAATCTAAAGCATGTATTCATGTCACCATTGTCTCAGCTGCAGTTGAACACTGCAATGACTTTTAATCTGTTTTCTTTCTTCCCTCTCTTGTTCCTTGACCCTGGACCTGTCAAAATCATTTACTTTATCGACAGCTCCGATTGTGTAGTTCTGCTCTTTGCATCTCTCCTCTAACTCTGCCTGGTTTTATTTATTTCCTATTCTGTAATTCTTTCCCTCACTTCTTCATGCAAAGGGACATCTTTTTTTTCTTTTAACCTCTTAAACCTCATATTGCTCCCTTGGATCCTGTTCCAGGGATGGCTACAGAAGGACTTTGCATTTAGCTGGGAACAGGAGTTAGTCTTCTACCCACCTCCATTACATTTTATAAATATCCAACTTTGTGAGTTTTTTTCTACTTTTGCACCAGCATATGAAATACACTTTTCTATCCAGGCAGGGAATTTTTATTTCGTTGGAGCCCCCTAGATTTTACAGACCTGATTGAGATCTCCAGAGCCTGTCTGTGATACAAGGGGAAAACTAGGTATGCACAAGAAGTACTGCTGAAAAATGCCAGACTATATGCACAAGAAGTATTGCTGAAAAATGCCAGACTAAATGAAAAACCAGATGAGGACAAGGTGGTCAAGAAATTAGCCTGGTTTTAGGTCCTATGTTTTCTGGTGGTCAAGCTTTGAACCATATTATAGAATCATAGAACCATTTAGATTGGAAAAAAAACCCCTTGAAGATCGTGCCCAATTGTAAAGCTAGTACTGACAGTCCAGCACTAAACTATGTCCCTAAGCAGCCCATCTCTGATATATCCCTGAGTGTTACATCTATGTGTCTTTTGAATACTTCCAGGGATGGTAGCTGAAAAGACACTTGACAAGATTTCTTTTATGGCTCTCTAGGGAGCTCCTCTAAGACTGGGAAAGACAATTTTCCAAATCTGCATCTTGTGAGACTTCAACCTATGGCTCAAGGAAATGTCCTAACTTCCAAATTATATCTGGTTTTTGATGCATGATTCTCTTTCTAGGCTGCTGAAGATCTAACACAGCTGTACCATCTAATTAAACTGCATGGAAGGACATAACAGCTTAGGTAAGCTGTGTCTTTGAAGCAGAGAAGCTCATATAACAGATGAGCATTTTTTCAGCAAAACAGTTTTGGGTATGAAAATACACTGGTTTGTTAACATAACATGTTTTCTTGGAAAAGTATTTAAAGATTTACCTGGCTGTGGTTACTGGTTTGGACACTGGTGACCTGCACTAGGAGAATACCTAATGTATTCTTTGGCATACCCCTCAATGTCCTAGCCACCTCTATTTATCTACAAGTTTTCTTGAATTCTTCCTTGTATTTTAATTTGGCTTACAAAATTACTACCCGCTGCTGGGAGGGGGCATGTGTACGTTTCTTCTTTTTTTTTGAAAAAGGAAAAAAAAATCCAATGTGAGAATAAAGTAATAACTTTCTTATCTGGTTGTGAAATACAGTGCATGATTTTAGTCAATACTGTTTGGTGGCTCTTCCAATAATCTGTCTCATGTGCAGATTTTCTTATAAAAATAAGTCCCTGTACTAATTCCCATTCTAGCTCTTTAAATATGTATCAACACTCCCTAGTCTGTTATGAAATCTATGAACTTCCAGGCACATTTGCTATTACCTAGGTAAAAAAGGTGCAAGGTTCCAGTCTACAGCCCTGTTGAGTCCAACTGTGGCAATTTCTGAAAGGACTTCGTGTTTTGCGTGTGCTCCCAGGAGTGGCTGAACTGACATGGCTCCCTCTGGAGGCTCCACCTTGCCCAGTCACAAACCAGGGGCAAGGTGCAGGGAGATGTGTTAGGAATGGCTAAATTCGTCTGCTCCTGAAGAATGATACCCCTGCAACCTCATTAATACAACAAACAAACAAAAAACCCAAACAAAACAAAAATAAAATTGAACCCTTGAAGCAGAAAGATTTTTTTTTTTTAATTGCCGCCTTTTAAATGTTTGGAGCATTTCTCAGTCCAGAGAGATGCCCAATCCTCTGCTGAGTCCTGCTTTATTCATTATGTCATGATTGCATTTTTCACGTGTTAATTGTGTGAAAGTGTGTCTATTTCTGTAGAAATTTTCAATCTTCCTTGCTTAAATTTTTTGAAATGTCTCTTTGTACTTGCATTATGATAAAAAGGGGGGTAGAAGTGTCTCATCTATCTTTTCTATCACACTCCTTATTTCCTCTGCATTTGATAATTTCCTCTTTTATTCATTTCATCTCATCTCTTAGATAAACAGTCCAATTCTGTTCCATTTTGTCTCATTTCAGAGGTTTTCCATGCCCCTAATTATTCTCATCACCTATCTCTGAACTCTTTTTCTAACTGCTATATCCTTTTTTGACATTTTAGGTGCAAATTGTTGCAGGTGCAATTTAGATCACTTAAATGTCCAAGTCTCTGACTTGTGGATGCAATCAGGGACTCAGACATCTAAGTAACTAGATTGTAGACACAAATAATTGCATTGCAAAACGTGCCCGCAAGTTTTGTGCCTGTGAGAAATGGTTAAAGCCAGACTAAGGATCGAGCCTTAATCACAAACCAAATATATCCATTTCTCTTTAAAAGAGAAAAGGACAACCTCCATTTGAACATGCCACTAATATAAAAAAACTGTTTAAACTCTTGGTATATAGAGCTGTATGATAAGTGTAGTAACAAATAGAGTAATTGGTCAGAAAGATGTGGAACAGCAATGCAATAAAAATAATGTCTGAGGACTGTACTAGAAGAGAAGAGCATGGTGTGTACTGAGATTTCATGTGAACCCCTTTTTATCATTTGCATGTTTTAAAAACAGACTTGAGATGGCTTTCTTTGTGGTATTGAAATACTTCTAGGTCTAAGACACTTTGTCCATATATTCTGTATTGGAAAAAAAAAATTAAAAAGGATGAAAACCAGGAGTACATAAAGTAGGGACTAGGTATGTTCTAGAATTAGACTTAGATGGCAAACTTTGATTTCAATCTATAAATGTAGATAAATGTCAAAACATTCTGGTTCTATAATGCTATTTTTTCCTATGGACCATCATCAGTAGTAGAGTAGAGAAAAGCTGACATAGTGAATTTATAATAATGTTTTTTTCCTCCTGTCTTCCCAAATTCTATTTTAATTTCGTATGCATTTCAGCCCTTATCTAGAATTGCTTAAATAGGTAATTAGTTCCCAATCAGAAATCCTATCATAATTTTATGTTCTTCCCACTGAAGACAATGAAGAAACTTCAAATAATTTTCAAGGAAGAAGGAACAAACTTGGTGCATATGTGGCAGATTTATTAAATTAAAGCAAAAGTATTCACAGAAAGAAAGAAAAACTCCAGAGGCACTTTTCAGTGTACTTTCACATAATAAAGTCTCTCTGGAATTAAGCCAAGTTTCTCAGTTAGTTGAACTGATAGGACTTTGCACTTGGGCAGAAGGAGTAGCACCTGAGAAGCAGAAGTTAATGTAACAGCATTCAAGACTCACAGCTGGTGCTTGTTCTTTTTAATCCAGCATTGCTCTCTACTCACAGGTCTGGTGATTTAAGCTACAATGCATGACTGTCTAGTAGCGGGACAATGAATACAAAGACATCTTTTCCACAGGTGGAGCAAAGCTGGGAAGAAGCATCGTTAGTGTCGCAAGATAGGACTCAACTAACTTGGAAGCAGCAAGCACTAGCAATCCTGGCTAATTTGAAATGAGTGCAGCTGTGTGGGATGCTTCTACTGTGCTCTGCTTCTGGTCAAATATATCTGGTGTGGTCTGTCTGTGGTGTTGATGCTCTGTCCTAATGATATTACATTAGGACACCAGGCTGCAGAAACGTTTTGCAGCCTATGCTGGTCTCATCTGTTGGCTGGGAGGTAGCCCCTTCCTGCCACTTCCTCACTTAGTTCCATGGTTGCCTTTGTCCTAGGAGTGTACTAGGAAAGTAATGTCTGCTGCCTATGCAGAGAACATGCTGTGGATGGCTTTGCACAGTTGAGATGGTCTGCTGCTGTAACTGCTCTTGTGCCTCCGCAGGCTTTCTCTGTGTTCACCTCTTTTCTTTTTTGCATTACTATTTCCCTGAGGAGTCCAAACCATGGTTCAGGACCACAACTGCAATGTACAAAGATGATCTGTTGTAGCTTACAACCAAAGCAGTAGGCAAGACTTGTATGAAAAGTCAGTCCTGGTGGCTTTTAGTAGACATTGAAAGGCCTGAGGATTCTTCAAGAGAGATACTTTCACAGGAAGGGTGCAGTTCTCCTGGGACTGTAGTGTTGGAGGTACCATGTGTTGCAGATGGATAACTAGATCCTTGCAAGCACTGGTTGCCAACCCGTGTCCGTGTCATTCCTCCACTGCTACTCTACTCTTCCCCTCCCACGCATCTTCCTCGTTGCTGCAGATGGCATATTCTTCCAGCAGGTATCACACCAACTGTAATGAGTTGCCTTGTCTCCACTACTCCCTAAAATTTTTCTAAATCTTATTAATATGGAGAAGCTGTAGCTATAGTTCTGGTTTGCTTGGAGAGGACATACCATGTTGCCTCTTCAAAGGATTAAGTAGTGACAATGTAGAGGTTTCCTTCCATGTCTGTCCTGTTCTGTGGACTTTCAGGCCTTTTAAAATCTACTGTTCTTGCCTCCAGGCTGTAGACAAGCATGCTTGTGTTGCATGTTTTTCCTTGTTTCCTTCACAGGTCTCATTTGATCTGTCTCAGGGGCTGCAGTCCAATTTGCTTCTGTTAGCTGCTTAATACACATGTTAACTGGATATAAATTTGAAGACTTTTACCAATGCCTTCTGCTGAGCTAGATCAAGGACCCTGTCTGCAGAGATATATATATATTTTCTACAAACTCAGCCAGATGATGTGGTTTCCTTGCTTGTTGCTTCTAGTCATCATTTTGATCAAGACTGGCCATGGCAACTTCTAAGGATCCAGCACATTTTTCTGTATTGGTTCATAGGAAACTATTCACTGTTCACTTTTGTTTATTTCAGTATTCCTTGTAATTACCTTGAGATATCATGTGAAGAATGTGTGCTAACACATTCCTGTTGTTAAATCTTCATTCTAAAACTTTGCTATAGCATTGAATGACAGGAAAAGGTTCATAGATTGTTGATGCTATATCCATTAGATAGTCTAATATCAATTCTGGCTGGGAGCTTGTTGATTTAACACAGCCTTTTAAAGAAAATACACATTTTGGCTTAGCTGTGGCTAAGTTTGGCTTAGCTAGTAATGACATTTTTCCTAAGTTTAGAACACTTTTACATAGCACTTCCTAAAGCTCAGTTGAAGGGTTGTTTAATGACTGATGTATGGCAATACATTTCAGTGTCAATAGACAGATATTGATGATTGTTTTAATGAACAATCAAACATTACCTGAACTTTCTGTGAATCTGTAAAAAATAACAAAAAAACACACAGTATATCTGAAATTCGAAACACAGCTCTGTACATTCTGTTCTATTTTAAATGAACTTCATGACACTAATTTGCACTTCCCTCTTTGCTATGGTACCATTAATGTGCTGAAGGTGATAAAATGATCAGGTTTATTCATTGAAATATTCATGTCCCACATCTGGGAAAAAGCAGATTTCAGTCTCATCTTCAAGAAGAGAAAGAAGGGTTTGAGGAACTGCAGTCTGGTCAGCCCCACCTTGGTCACTGAGTAGGTTATGGAGCAAATGGTACTGGAGGCCATTTTGAAATATATAAAAAAATAAGAAGGTGACAAGAAGTAGTCAACATGGATTTGTGGAGAGGAAGTTATATTTGACCAACCTGATAACCTTCTGTGATGAAATGATTTGGAACAGAGTAGTTGCATATGTTGCTTGTCTTATGTTTAGCAAGGCTTTCAACACTATGTCCCATAAAGGCAAATCAATTAAGTATGGACTAGATAAGTGGACAGTGGGGGTACACTGATTCTCCTTCCTTGATTCCTACTTGTGAAGAGACAATTGGTGTCTTTGATCCATGGCCTCTGTTGGGTGAAGGAATCGTGGAGTCTGGTATTCTGGTGCTGGGATAACATTCACAGAGGTAGAAGCTCCCTCAGATGATAGGGGCATTGGTAAGCCAAGGATATCTGGATAAGAACCTTGTGTGCTTGGATATTTTGGATGCATGAGGGTCCTCAAATGTCCTTAGTTCAAGGTACCTGTTTTTCTGGAGTCCTATGTATCCTCTATGATCATGCCTGTTTTCACAGTATTTTCAGATGAGGTCATGCATGGTAGATACTTCGCTTGAACATGGATTTTTATCTTTTGTGTACTATTGTCAAACATTAAGCATTATATAGTTTAGACGTTAAACAGCAGAAGAATTAGTCTCAATTTTCTTCTACCGTTATCTGAACTCAAAACATGGACCAGAATATTTTTCCATATAACATAAAAGGTCAGTTTTATATTTTTACTGCAAGATATTTTAGTACCATTTTCAAGACACAGCCAATAGACTTACCAAATGAAAGAATGATGTGACATTGGGCTTCTTGTTTTATAGAGGCACCCTGTTTCTTCATTCCAGCCATTTGTGACCTAGCATATATTTTTCTACATACACAGCCTAGAAACAAGATTCTAGAAGAGGCCATAATAGTTTTATCGAAGAAATGTCCCTTTTTGGCTTTGACCATAAAGTAGCTAAGAATGGAAGTCTCCATTGTATACTTCTAATATTAATTGTGGTCACTTCTTTTGTACCACATTTCCTCCCTGAGGAAGAAACCTCTTTCTATACTTTCTATTCTTCTAAATGACTTGAAAACTTAACTGTACTTTCCCTTGCATTTCAAACATAGTCAGCATTTGCAATAACCTTCTGAAAGAGATGTGAGACTATGATGGGCATGTGGCTAAGGTGTGGGCAGAGCTATGTGGAAAGCAGAGTTAGAATAATTTCTCCAGTATAATAGCGCAACTTCACATGCAACCATTTATCCAACAAATCTCAAAAAAATTTAGATGATATTGGTTATTTTTATGCCTCAACTGTACCACTTGCTTAATTATTTTAATCTACTTTAATTGTGGTCCCTATCCAAAAAGTTTATAATTTCTTTGGATTTTTCTTTTGTTTTATTTATGTGTTGGAGAGGCAAGATGCCTAACAGCTTGAGACCTTTACAAAGTCCAGGACCCCTTAAGTTCTTGTTTTCTCATTTCCTCTCTTTGAAATGGAACATTTCTGTTCTTAGTACTCCTCTTTTTTTCTCCCCTTTTCCCTGCTGTGTAATATTTGCAAGCTTTTCAAGGTCAGCTTTTCATTTCACTGCTTACACTGCTCACCCTGTCCCACTTACTACTTCATGGTGTCAGTTGCTGACCTGGCAGCTCACCAGACTCTTTGGTCCTTGTCCACCCATCTGCTGTGAAAGGACAAGGTTGTATGAAAAGTTTGCCTGGTTTTTGCTTTGGAGAGGTTTCACGGCCATTCAGATGGCAATGAAAATTCCATAAAAATCTCTTAGGTCACAGAGACTTCATAACCATTCCTTGCTGCTCTAAGAAATAATGATGTTTGGCAAATGTCTTTAAAAGATGCATGAATGAAATTCTACTTTACTTTTAAGCTTCATCTTTCCTCAGAAAGTTAGAAGGGCCTTGAATATTTGTATTGTTGTAGTCTCTCTTGTATTCAGTAATTTTTCTAGTGAAAATTCCGGGAGCCTTTAGCAGCAGAATGCTGTAATGAAAATTGCAGCAATACCAGAAATCTAGGCCCTGGGTTTTCATGAGTTTGAGTGTAGGCATATGAGATACTGCTGTGATAGTGTCTTTTTTAATGTGCACTGACCAAGCTTTGAAAACCTGGTCCTACCCAGACAAGATGTGAGCCTCTTCACTTGATTCTTTTCCTCTCAGGACCTAATTTGCTTTAGACTCCCTGTGTACCCTGTGGCAGGAGGGAGGCAACACTGTCATCTAAAGCACCCTTTGTAGGAGCTTCTTTTCTTCTTTGATGGTATGGAGATAACAATATCCATGTGCCTAACCTGTATAGCTTGGTAAGGTGGGATGAATTTTTTGATTTCCAAAATAATTTGGTATTTTTTTGCCTGGCTATGTAAGGCAGAAGGCAATTGGATGATTACCACACTCCTGTGCTTTTCTCAGCCCAAGGGGGCTGCGCTGTATGTGGGACATGTTATGACAGTCCTGCAACCATTCCAGCTCTCTGAGTCTGACCTTTTATGCTCAGACTTCTTCCATCATAATGCGGCTTGCTGCTGCACTTGAGGACGGCTGTCATTTTACAGACTGGCAAATTGCAAGGATTGTAGCATGCTCTTCTCTTCCTGCTGCTAGCAGGTCTCTTCTGCAGTGGTTTGATTCCCGCAGTTTTGGAAGGCTCCAGGCAAGTGCTGAAATCCTCTCCTTTCCGTAGGGACCCTCATCAATAATAACCCTGGTCTTACTGAGCCTATTAGAGATTTTTCATGGAGAAATATTTAAACCATGAATCTTGTGATCAGGTTTAGGCGTGAAGGAGACCTTGATTGGATTGAGGCCGTTGTAGGTGTGCAGTTTCTTCTTTTGTTGCTATGAAAAAGCAAGTCAGTGATGGAAAAGAGGTGCCCTGAATTGCAAGCAATGGCAGAGTAGAATTTCATGCTAGACCAACCACTGAAATTCAGCCTCAGCTACATGTCAGTCCTCTTTTGTCACTAGTCCTCTAGCTTTTTACTGCATCAGCCCCTTATTAATGAATACATTTTATTTTTTAAATACCAATTCAAATTTTTTTTTTGTGTTGGAAATGGTAGGGTTTATTTTTTCCCTGGGAGTCATGCAGATTTTTTGGCATTTTAAGCACTACAAGGTTGAATTAGTTCTACAAAGGAAGGGTTTTGGTCTGATTTGCTTATGATGAACTCATTTCTGTTGCACAGAACCTATTTTGCCTGAAATATTTTTGTTTAAATAGAGTAATATTTTAATCTTGTGCTTTGGGTCCTTTTAAATCTGATTCTACCTTGTGCTCCTATTATCCCAATAACAGCTCAATTAGGAGTGGTTAAAAATCAAGATATTTATTTTAATTGCATGCTTATCTTTTGAGGGTACATTGCAGTAAATAAGGAACATTTGAACAAAAAAACCCTAACATTGCAACATGTCTTGTCACATTATACTTACCCTACACCTGATTTCAAATGTAAATTGCATGGCATTTAGCTCTAATGAAAATACTCTAGTGAAGGAAATTGTTAAGATTTTCTGGTGCTCCCCTAGGGGTAATATTAAAACCTCCATTACTAACATCTCACTCTGAGAAGACAAAATGTGCACTGAGAATACAAAAGCTCTGTTGGCATCTAAATGTGTGCCAATTAATTCGCAGTTACAGACCCGCAGATCTGTATGGAGATGTAAAAATAGGACCTGGGAAAGCTATTTAGATCCCTGTATAACAGGGCTCCTTGACCCTGGATTTCTAGTGTTAGTTTAATCATGGCATTCTGCTTTCTATTTATTTATATAGTTGCCTCAATGAACAAATTAATAATTATACAGCACATTGACAAACATGCCGAGTAATATTTGCCAGATTTTAAATTAATTTAATTCAAGGGCCACTTCATTTACGGGATTCATAGGCACATCAAGGAGTAGCTTTGCTTCATTGCTATTCAGATTACATCAAGATTTTTCATCATTTTTCTCTCTCCTTTTTATCTCTCTCCCCTCCCTTCACCGAGGAAGACAATTTAACTTGCTTTTCCAAATAGGTAGATACTTTCAGGCATGTGGAAGACAGGTAAATGATAGGCAAATAGTACTGCAGATAAATGCATGGGTGACATACATTTAGACATAATTTTTATTATGAAAAAAAGGAAAACAATTAGGTAGCACTAACAACTCATCTTTATTGTCTCATCATTTCCAATTTTCAATTCCAATCTATCTCCTTTTGTTTTTCACCTACAATTTCCTTTGAGTACTATTTTAATTTTAAGTCTGTTTTGTGATTCTGTGGAGGAGTGTTTCTGTGTTGAACATCAACCTAGTTACACAGAAGTGCCATTCTTTATATTTTTTGTCAACAGATACTTGATATTAAGACCAGAAACTGACTTGAATGGCAGAGAAATGCATGTCTTATAGGAGGCAAGTCAAATGTTTTAATGAAGGCTGTGTCCTTTGAGCAGGGGGAAGGAGATGATCATAATCTTTAAAAACACTTTTCCCATTTCTCCCACATGACCAAGTAAAAGGAAATTCACAGAACAGTGCTGCTTTTATTTAATAGTCTTTTTGTTTCCCATTCCATGATTCTTCTCAAAGAAACAGGACAAATTAGTATGTGAAAAGGATTTTTTTTTCTTAAAAGGTGACAGATTGCTATCTTGGCCAATCCACAGTTCCTCTGATGGAATATAGAGAATCTGAGACTTATTTAATAATTTCTCCATGTTATTAAGAACAACTGCAATGCTGGGGAGATTAGTTTCATTGCACTTTTTCTAACTCACATGATCTGTGTTTCCATCTACTTAATTACAACATGCCCCTGAGACGCTGGCACTTACAGATGCATGTTCAGTTGTAGAACAAGACCCCTGAAACTACCCTTCATCCTTTTCTGATATCACTAATTTCTACAAAAAGCCTTTCTTCCTTGACACAGGAATTGCCAGTCCTTGGAGCCCCTATACTCAGCCAGATGAGTGACATTGCAGAGCCTGAGCTACCATGTTCTCTTCTTTCTTCTGCTCTGTCCCTCTTCTTCCTCAGAAGTATTGCACTTAGGTTTGGTACCCAGATATTCCTTTCTGTGCTGAGCCCCCCACTTCACCTGATTCAATTACAAGATCAATATGAAAAAGTTCTGTGGGTCCACAAACACTCAGTAATTTGCTAAACAGAGATAACCTGGTCATCTGTGTTTGCTGTCCTACTCTTTTCTAACTAAATCTTGTCATAGGGATAAGCAGAGCTTTTGTGGACCAGACCCTTAAAGCCATGAAGCCCAACTAGCAATGGGAACTGGCTCCTAAGCGCTTTGGAGGAGGAGTGCTATGTAATTGTACTGAACTTCAAAGATGTATCTAGATAATGAAACTAAGGGGTACGACTGGTTCATCTCATCCAATTTCCAGGGGAAGACTGATAGGCCTGTGGGTGTCTGGTAGTGAGTGAGGTGCCTTGGCTTCTGCAATGGATACTGAAGGTCTAGGGCGTAATTCAGTGGCACAGACATATGCCTTAAGGACTCTCCCAGGCATTTTATGTTGTTGAAGACCTCTGTACGATGTTGAGGTATATGACAGAGGCCCTAGAGAAACATATTTCTTTCAGCAGCTGGAGGCCAGGCAGCATATACTAAGGTATCTGCTTTGAATTAATTGCATCTAGGCTCCACAGATTAGATTTGCATGAATTGTATGGAGAGCTCAGACACCTCACCAACCCATAAAGTCCTACATATTAGTTCCTAAAATAAGGTATCCTTTCTGGCAGTGAAGGTCACCCTAAGTGTCTACTGGTAGGCACAGGTAGGAAGATGAAACTCATCTAGGGACACTAACAATGAGAAAACAAAATTTAAAGGAAGACAAGTGAATCAGCTTTTCACCTCCCTGGCTCGATTTAGAGGCGAAATTTAGAGATGAAAATTGTTTAGGTGATACTTGGATCTGTCTGTAGAAAAGTAGTGTCTCAGAAACCATTTCACGACAGATCAGAAGGATTGGGAGTGAATTGTAAACCAACATTTGAACCAAATGCTTATTTCTAATTTGAGTGAGGCCACTTAAAAGGTGGAATAACAGCAGCCGGTGATGTGAAAGATAGGAATTATGAGGATAAAAGAGGACTGCAAAAAAAATTGAGAAATAATTTTTATACCTTTAACATATATTGCATTTAGGAAACTTGTGAGTTATCAATGAATTGTGAGGTTCTCAGAAACAAATAGGAAATAGCTGTAAGAGACTTTAGCAGTCTCTTACATCTGAACAACTTTTCATAGGTAAAATTGCTTTAGCTGGCACGATTATCACTGTTCACTGCTGTATTCAGCATGCTGCTGAATGCGATAATGAGTGATGTCTTTTTTCCATCACTTCAATACAGGTATGCAATTTATTCTGCCAGTAAACACTATTATAATGTAAAATTTATAATACAATATCTCTCAATGCCAGTCAGAGTGATGGTTTGAAGGAACTCGAATGTGTCTGTTATGTATCAGAGCAAACAAACCCTACATTAACAACAAAGTTGCTTGCTTGGCAAAACGGTGCAGCTGCCTTGCTTTGCTTGTTGGTATGCATATATTAACAGCCACACTGCTCACTGTATTGTCATGGCCCCAAACTCCCTCAGTCTTTCTTTACAGTCCTCACAGTATTATAGGTACCAAATGAAATGGGCACCACAATGTCACATTTTAAGGCATTTGGAGCATTAGGTTTACCTTATAAGATCCCCACAGCTCCAAGGCAAGGTCAGCACAGCAAACGATCCTCAATAACCAGATAAACTCACATTATTCCTGCACATTGAAGTTGGCAATACAAATTAATACTTTCTGCTCTGTGTGTATGTGGGGGTAGTGTTCTTTCTTTCAAGAGCTTTTAGAATATATTCCAAATAATTTCTAATAATTTAAAAGTCTTTTAAAGAACAGGCTCTTCTTCCAATAATTGACAGGCAAGACAATACCAGAGGGGGAGGCGAGGTGGAGAGGGGTGGAGGTGTAGATTGCTCTTTATAAAAGCTGCTAAATTATGTTGTCAAAATTATAGCAACATTTTTTTTTTTTGCTCGAAAGCCTTATAAAATCACACTCCTCCTGTCCCAGACTTCTGGCTTTTGTTTGTTTTGTGCAACCAACCTAAAACGTCATGTCATGAAATCTGTTGTAATTGGCAGCACTTATTGGATTCAGAATCAGCCTAGGACCAGGAACCCAAACATGTGACTGAAAACATTGTCTCTATTTTTACACAGAACTACAAGAATAAAAAATTTTGGCTGCTGCTGGTGGTATCTGTGTTGTGTAGGCTGGATATATGCTTTCAGCTTGTTTATTTACCATTTTTCGACAGATTTTCTTGAAAAAAGTCTGGAGTTCTGGAAAATGCATTCTAGGCTGATGTAATTAGACACTTTTGACAGTGGGGAAGCCACTGATCATTGACTCTTCAGTTGGGAATGGCCTCCATTGAGAACAACATCCAATAATTTCATAAATCTACTGTAGAACTACTCAGAATTTGCTGAATTGCTCTCTTACATTTATGATGAAGCTGATTCTAAACCAGGAGTCTCAGTGACTCTGCATTTCAATTCAGGCATCTTCTAGATTATTGACTTCTCAATATATCTTCTAATCTATGAAAGGGCTGAGAAAACAAGAATATCGCTTGCACGAGCAAGAAAGAGAGAATGTGATTCTATTTCAGCTTTTGATGTTCATCTCTGCAACAGCTATTGCATCCTAGTTTACGGCATCTGTCTGCTGGAAAGGCAAATTAAAAAAGAAGGATAAATGCCATCTGGTGACAATAAAGCAATAATATTTTTATTATTCTTAAGAAACCTTTTTAAGAGTAAACAGCTTTAAAGAAACATACGAAACATACACATCATACTGCATGAATTGAAAGTCAACATTGTTGACGGGTAGATGGATAGACTGCAGTCTATTCAATCTGCAAGACAAGGAAGAAATTTGTCTAGAAACCTGCTGAAGAAACTGTTTAGTTCTTTTTGATGCAATATGAACAGCTCTCCCTAGTATCTGCATTTCAGTTAATGTTCATAGAATCGTAGAATCATAAAATATCCTGAGTTGAAAGAGACCCACAAAGATCATCGAAGTCTATCTCCTGACCCTAAGAATCATACCATGTGTCTGAGAGTGTTGTTCAAATGCTTCTTGAACTCTCTCAGGCTTGGTGCTGTGACCATTTCCCTGGGGAAGTGGTCTGGAGCCTGTTCCAGGGCCCAAGCACCCTCTGGGTGAAAAACCTTTTCCTAATATGTAACCTAAACCTCTCCTGACACAATTTCATTCCATTCCCTGGGGTCCTCTCGCTGGTCATCAGAGAGAGGAGATCAGTGCCTGTCCTTCTGCTTCTCCTTGTGAGGAAGTTGTAGACTGTGATGAGGTCTCCCCTCAGTCTCTTCCAGACTGAAAAAGCCAAGTGTCCCATCTACCTGCTCTATTTTTTGGCTGTAATGACAGGAATTACTGTAAAGGTGAATGGGATTTAAGTAAGTGTATTTTTTGTGCCTATATATTTAAATGTACACTGTGTTTCAAAGCTAAATGATGCCATGACAAGTGAAAACAGTGCCTGGCATGTAAAGGAGAAACCAGTCTTGAATGTTATTGAATTTCTTGCCAATTCTGATTTCTGTTTTCAGGTGTGGCACAGCTGATGTTGATGTTCCTGACACATTGGATACAGATATCACTTGTTTTCCTCTTAGTCTTGCACCTAACCTAGCTCTGCCTGGAAACTGTCAACATTGTAAAATAGAGCAACCTTTTTTTTTTTCACCCCACTCAGGTTTCTTCATCTCATGCTGTAAGCCAAACCAGTCCTTTGTTGCCACCTTTGGAAAAGAATTAAAATCACTTTGTGACTGATCGAATAATCAGACTTGGAACTTTTAAGCCTGTTTTTGCCTACTCAAGTGCCATGGTCACAAAACACCGTATTTATAAAACGCTGAAAAATATATTTTCATATGATCATGTAGCTCAAAAATCACTTTATTACCTGTGAAAAAGAGTTGGCCATCAATCTTTGAAGAACGCTAACTTTCAGTGCACTGAGGGTTGCCCCCCTCCTAAAAAAATGTCAGGAAATGTCAAGAAAGCACTTCTTTTATAATGAGATTACTTCTAACATGATGCTATAATCATATGTGCAAGTTTACCAAATAATTTGCTTTTGCAGTAACTCTTATGACAGTAAGTACCAAAGTAATAATTTGTGTCTGCTATGCACTGTAAGCTGTTGTCAAACAGATAACCTGTCTACATGTTCAGAACTGGTATCTCCTGCTGTTCAACTCAATGGACAAAAGGGTTTTATTCACAGAAGCACTTACAGTAGAATAGAGGTTCAGACTGTGCATGGAAGTACTCTAGTACCAGTAGAAAAGCAGTAACTGCTCTCTGAATAGCACTTATATTATATTAGCTACTGGAGACAAGTGTTTTCGTTTTTCATTTCCCTTTGCAAGAGCATCACTTTTCTATGCTATAAATTCTGTTCATGTTTTATACTTTGGTGCTTCATTGCTTTGTTTGTTTCTGTTTTTTGGGTTTTGTTTGTTTAAATGTATTTCTTAAATAAACCAACTATAACTTATTTTTTGTCACTGGAGATGTGATTTAACTTTCACCTATGAGCTCTGAAATAAGTAAAATCTTCCATCAGAAATAAATGAGTTAAACTAAATGGCATGATGAATAGCTTGATTAACCAGCAGGGAGAGCTGTTTCTTTACGAAGAATCACCTGCTGGTCAAGATAAGGATTTATAAAGTTCTCTTTTTTTTTTAGATTAGGAATTTATGTATGAGATAAATCTAAACAAATACTTCATACTGGATTAAAGCTGTGAACACCTTGAGACTCCACTCTAAGAAGTCACTGTTAGTTGCCCAGTAAAAAGCTTTCATTACAACTGTATCTATGCCATTTACCAAGTAGGAGGTAAGTAGAGGTTTTCAATAGTTAATAACTCCTCTTGCCTGGATTATGCCCCCTTCACTCACTGCTGGCATTCATTAAAGCTCAGATTCTTTGGCCATTGTTGATATTAAGCAGGGCCACCTAATTCCCTGAGTTTAGCTGTGCACTGAAATTTCATCCAGTCTAGTGATATCTACTCTAAGACCCATAAACTTTCCTAGTGCTCACTTGTCATGTCTGTCTGTGTTTGCTGGCTATGTCCTAACTACGTTTTAAAATGAAGAATTTTAAAATGGAATCTTTTCCATCTCCTGATAGTCCAGGATAAGAGAAATTCAACAGTATGTAAGCCATAGGGACTAATGCTTCCAGAACAACTTTCTGACTTAGTCAATATTTTACATTTTGGAGGTAAAGAACTACCAAATACGAAATATTATGGATCATATTTTTACCTCTCATTGAAAAAAGATTCTGAAGGTGAATATGTCAGCCTCTTCCTCCAAGTAACAAGTGACAGGATGAGAGGAAAATCGCACCAAGTTTTAGTTTGGATATTAAGAAAAACTTCTTCAAGCATTGAAATAGGCTGCTCAGTGGAGTCATCATTACTGGAGGTATTTAAAAGACATGTAGAAGTGCCATTTGGGGACATGGTTTATTGGCAGACTTGGCAGTGCTGAGTTAGCAGTTGGACTTGATGATCTTAGAGGTTTTTCAACCTAAAGGTTTCTATGGATCTATGATTTAATGATTCTGTGTTAACATGCCTTCCCACCCCTTTTTGTTTTTGCTGTGATGCAGAATTTAATTAAATTAATTCAGAAATTATTTGAAAATATTATCCTAAATAGCAATTAATGTGAGTATTTTTTAATATTCTAGATGCTAAATTGCTTGATTCTATGCAAAGATTTAATGTTTGTATTTTCTTTATGACAGTTTTGTAAAGAATTTTGGGTTTATGCATTAATTGTTAAGGTTTTGAGTAGTTTTTATGATACAGTTTCATCTCAGATGTTCAGCATTATAATTATCACCTAAAATTTATCCTCAGCAATGGTATCAATATAGAACATTGTATTCTGAATGCTCACTTTAATTTATAACCATTTTTGACAGCTGTGCTGTTTAGCATTATCTAAGCAAAGTAAATGTATATGTTATTCAACAGGGCGTGTTGATGTTTTTAAGCCCAGTCGCTTAGAAACTAAGCTTGTTCTCAAGGATTAACTGAACTGTTTTGCTGTACATGGGTTGTTTTCCTATAAAGGTGCCATATAAAGGGGTACTTCCTACTGCTCTCAGATGACATGGCAATTCAGGATTCACATTTTGTTATGGCAGTGAAACCTTCATAATGCCTATGACTTCTGAAGAGAGCAAATTAAAGGATAGCGCTTTTCATGAGTTATACAACGATCATGTTATTTTGCTAGCTGAGTCCAAGCTGGAGATGCTTCTGAATACGCTGAGGTCCATTGTGCCTTCTTGGCTAAAAAAACCAGTCACCTCAAATGTGTATAGCATAAACACTGAGAGACTTCTGCCTATGTAGGTGAAGCTGCTGATATACCAAAGCAGGTAATTTTCTTAACTATTTTGCTATCTTTGACAGGTGCCTGATAAATATGTGCTGTTAATTGCTTTTAGTTCAGCTCATTGGCTAGGAATCAAAATTTACAGGTCTGCATTCGAGAGATTTCTCTGCCCAGTTTTTTCCTTTGAGGCTGCTCATGGGTCTGAGAGAAAAAATACGTGCCTTTTTGACTGGCAGATGGCTGAGAAACAGTAATTCTTTTCCAACTGTGCCTTCCAAGAGCTGACCTATAATGTTGGCTTTAGGGAGCAGTAAGTATATGCTGCCAGATTTGTTTAAGTGGCACATGACTTCTTTTTAAAGTTGCTGCTTGCTGTGACCCTTAGAGACTTTTAAACAGGTCCATATTTTGCTATCATAGCACCTCTCCATCTCTGGAGGCTTGTCTTTGTTTTTGGAGGATTAAAACAGTTTTCAATTTCTTCTTTCATTGTCATCTAAAATCAGAGGAATTGGTAGCATGCTATAAAACTGGAAAGTTCAACTTTATCTCCTATTTACAAAGAAGAACATTTCTATTTTCACTTGCCAGGGAAGGTAGCATGCAGGGCACTAGGGAAGAGGCCAGATCTACTCAAAGGTGTCATGAGGCATTAATGTATGGAGTTACCAGTTTATGGAACGGGATGAAGAATGGAAGACAAGACAAAAGAAATTGTTTCAATCACTCTGTGTGTCCTAAAATGTTCTGCATAAGCTTAAAGTGGGAGAGGAGAGAATTTCTGCTTTCCTAAACGCGTTGTAAATGCAGCAGGAAGACTGAATTATGGTCTTGGTGCTTAGGATTTGTAGCACTTAATGCCAAATATTGAAGTCCTTCATGTTTCATGCATTCATACTGCTTCATACAAGAGTTCATATGTGAAGGACATGATGGTAATATTTGATAAACTTCAGGGACATCTAGTAATAAAACCTCAAATGTTCTTGTTTCCAAAGCAATTGATCCAGCATTATGCATCTATCCTGATCAATGGAGATGGTTTTCAGAGGTCAAATTATCCTGATTGCTTTAACTTGCTGGTGGTCTTAACCTGCTCTTTATAAAACACAGTTTAACTGATGCATAATTGTACCTGTTTGCTCAAGTCTTTAAGGAAATAATTATCTTTTATTCTGTTACTTTTGGTACATTAGAGGCAGCAAAACATTGTTTAAAAAGAGTACATCAATGACACAAAAAATGAATTAATTTCTTACAGCAGTGACTGTCTAACAGAAACTTCCAGAATGAATGGGCTTCTTTTTCTTGTTGCAAGTGGTTGCTATCATGTAGAGGAGCTATTGCTCTATCAGCAATCATGCCTTAGTCTGTTATTCCAAGGATACAATTTTGTCATAAAGAAGTGATTTGCTATTTTAAAGCCTTGGTAAATAAAGACATAAAAAAAGGGTTCATTTGGAGACATGGCAATAATTCTGGATAAGAAGCTATGATGGTAGTTTACTTCATTTTGTTTTAGAGAAGGGGACACAATTTGGCATGAGAAACAAATCTATAAAAAGTCATTTATCAAGCTCAGCTGGCATCATTGTGATGTCCTTGAAAGTAAACTACACCTCTTGCATACTCTGATATGGAGGAGAAACTGCTGTTTTAAATCTCGAACACTGAGAAAGGCAACATGCAAACATTGAGAAATGTTGGTTTTTAGGGGAAATTCAGGAATGTGCTAAGACAGGAATAGGTCATATACAAATTATTTTGACTTTGTTACACGAAAGTTTTCCTATATCGATTGTCCTACAAGATTTTACTGTCTTTTCATTATCTTACTGAGAATCTTGGGCACTGAAAGGTGAATGGTCAATAGATGGCAGCAAGTCATTTAGCCTATTACCTCTTTTTGGGCAATCCTCTGTGCACAATCAATGCTCCCCTTTCTCTTTTAAGAAAATGCCTCCTTCTTTGCAATGCTAAGGGCTGCAGTGAGATGCATAAGCCAATGACAGCTATCCATATGTTTTAACAGAGAAATATACTGTTGCTTGTATCCGGTGTGTCTGTTTTTACAACCCTCCAACATTATAGTTTAACCTCTATGTTTCTTCAGCCCACAAAATATAAACCCCTTCACTGGAATACAGAGTGATAAGAATTAGTGATTTCCTGAGGAAATGCTTTATCAAGGCACAGCAGAGGAGACAATGATAGAGGGGAACTGCTATAGCATGAACAGTTACCTCCATAACGACCTTACATGTTATCATAACAATTAATGAAACAGACAGGAAGAGAAAGCTGGTAACATGAATTTACTGAATGAAGAAAAAAGAAATAATTCTTTAAAGTACAGGAGATGAAAATAATGTTGCTCACAAACATATTCTTTCCAAGAACTACAATAGGAGCTCATTGTATCCCCCAAAATGGCCACACTTCACAACAGGAGTTTTCATGTATTAGTGTAGGACACCAGGCTTTCTGCACTCGTAGTGCTGCCTCTGACACTATTCTTCTGTGCTGCCTTGAAAATTGATGAGAAGATCTCTTGATGAAATCTGTAGGAATCTAGAAAGCAAACTGGTACGTGACCCACTATACAATCTTTCTCCTCTGTAATATTTATTTCTCCCTGATATTCCAATATGACTGTCTTAGAACAAGAAATTCCTGTGAAGAAAGAGGAGGGAAAAGCATGCTGTTTTTTTAATTAATCTCTTGCAAAGCTTATTGTTATTAGAGTAGAAAATAATTGTCTCCTCAGTGATAATACAGCATCAAGCAACTTGGAAATTATTGCCAAACCTTGAAATATGCTGGAACTACCTCTTTGCTGAGTGATTGGTGGTGTTTTGCTTTGAGTTGATACGTGCTTGATAATTATACTGGCAGTACTGACACTTCTGAATGTTCTTATAGAAAGTTAAGATTCATTTGAGAAAGGATAGATAATAACACATTCTAAAATGAAAGATGTGAAGATAAAATCTTGAGTTTCACTGTTTCTTAGTAAAAGTGCATTTATTTAAGAGAAGTCTGAGAAGTATGCTTTACAACATAATTTTATGTATGTCTCTTGTTTTATAGCTGTTCTAAAGAATTGATACTTTAAAGATTTGTAAAGACAAGCTATATAAAAACATTTGAAAAGAGAATCAATAATTTCTTTCACCTAGAGTAGCAGCATTATTCTGAAGATCTCAAGACATATATTCAAATGTTAATTAACATAAGACTCTTGTGAGGAGAATAATTATTAATATGTTCATATTATTGGTGAGTAAACTAGGCATAGAACATTTTCGTTACACTGCTGGGAATGTAATAATAACTCCTTCTTGACCAACTTGGTAAACTTCTCGGTGAATGTCTGGCTTGGTAGATGAGGGGGAAACAGTGAATATTGCCCACCTTGAATTCAGTAAGTCCTCCTGCCCTTAAGATCCTCATAGTCAAGCTGATGAAATATTGGTTGGATGAACAGACAGTGGGATGAATAGACGGGCCCAGAGGGTGATGGTCAGGCACAAAATTGGAGGCCATTAACTAGTGCTGTAATCCAGGATTCAATACTAGATCCAGTCTTGCTTAAGATTTTTGCCCTCAGCAAGTCTGAAGATGACACAAACCTGGGGGAGAATGACTGACAGGTGCTACCATACAGAAGGGACTCATCAGACGGGAGAAATGGGATGACAGGAGCCTCATGAAGTTTGGCAAGCAGAAAGGCAAAGTCCTGCACCTGGGGAAGAACCACTCAAGACACCAGTATATGCTGGGGGCATATACTGTTGGAAATAAGCTTCACAGTAAAGAACATATGGAGTCCTGGTGAACTCCAAGTTGAGCATCAGCCACCAATGTGTCCTTACTGCAAGAAGGATGAAAGGTATCCTTGTCTGCATTAGGCAGAGTGTGGACAGCAGGTCGAGGGAGGTGATCTTTCTCTCAGCACGGGTGAGGCCACACCTGGAGCCCTGCGTCCAGTTCAGGGCACCACATATATGAGGGACAGGGACATAATGGAGGGAGACAGAGAGGTGGGACTGTTCGTCTTAAGAAGTCTCAGGGGGGAATCTCATCAATGTGAGGGAGGGAGCAAAGAGGATGGGGTCAGATGCTATTTAATGGTGTCCAGTGATAGGATCAGAGTTAGCTGACACACACTCAAACACAGGTGCTCTCTCTGAACATCAGGAAATACTTTTCTTACTGTGAAGGAGGCTGAGCAGAGGTTGCCCAGGAAATCCAATTTGTAACTTCATATACTCTGTAGCATCTATACGAACCTAGATATTTTCTCTGCTGTTTTTCCATGTTTCTTACTCTATTCATGTTCTGAAGTAATATAAATTTTACAGAATAAGTTATTTTTAAAATTTTATTTTCAATATTATACCGTTTCTTCTTTGTGCTTCCTGCTTCTGCGTTGCTTTTTCTCCTTCCCTCACTTCTCTCCATTTGTGTGGATCCATTTTCCCTATCATGATATTTTTAGGCTGTTCAAGGTGCTCATTCTGTCTTCCTTTTTCACTCCTCTCCTGTCTGTAAGCCCAAATCTCACATCTACAATTGTAACTGTTTTCTTCCTTTTCTTCCTTCAACAGCAAAGCTTGTATCTCTTCCTCTATTCCACTCCACTTTCTTTTAACATTTTTCCTAAGCTTTTGTTCATCTCTCCTCCTGTCCCTTATGTGTAAGGGCAGAGCATCTTCTAAACCAAATCACACATGCCAGCTTTGTCAATAAACAGGACTTCAGAATAAATAATTAAAAAATAAATAAAAGCATACATTTCCTGTAATAGTGTAAGCACGAAGTGTAGGAAAGGTTCTGCTATTGTGATTATAGTGAAAAATAAACTTATCTCTGGTAGTGTCAGCTTGTCAGTTAGCTTCAATCTCTCTCATGTTATACTGATAGCTTCCTCTTTTTTATGTGCTGTGGAGTGCCTCTGGCTTCTGCTGTCAGAGTGGGAGAAGAGCTTAAACATGAGCAGTATGGCTTCGTATGAGCAGTCTGACTTTGCCAGTTGGAGTTTAAATGCCCTCTTCACTCTATATTTGTTGTGACTTCTGACATGGCACTGTGGGGATTTTTTGTTATGTATCTTATCACATTCTTTGATGCTTAGAGCCCCTTGTCTTTCACAGGCTACTTTTCCCTATTTGTCTCTTCTGCAAATGCAGTGTAAAGTCCCAGAGTCCCTGGGGAATTATGTCCTGCATTGTTTTCTGTTTTTTGGTTATTGTTCTTTCTCTCTCTCCTGATTCCTCCTTAGGATCTTCCATTCTCTGGCCTGGCAGTACTGCCACAGCCCAGTTCTTTCTCCCTCAGTCCTTTCCATCTGCTTGGTGCTCCTGAACCTTCAGATGCATCTGCCTACTATCTCCCTAGATTCTGGGGACATTCTCCCTAAGCACCAGCCTCTCATTTTTGAGTCCTGCGAATAAGATTAATTCTTGACATTTTTAAGATATTTTGGGTAACAGTGCCAAAGCCTTTGGATCTGCTCTCTGCCCTTTCTTCCAATGACTCCTAGTCTTGTAGTTGACCTGATATTGCTGTCTTTGCATTGTTTTTTTATTTTTAACATGTGTTTAGTGCAGAACCTCAGAACCTGACTGTTTGTCTTAGTCTAAATCTATTAGGGTAGACCTCCAGGCTGCTACTACAGCACAAATATTAGATTAATTTCTCTTTTTATTAGCATTTAGGATATAAATTTCAGAGCAGCCTTAAGTAATTTACAGCCTAAACAGCACGGAAAGAGGGAATCCTGGAAAGAGGGAATTATGGAAGGAGACTGATCCATAATTATGAAAAATGGGGAACCTACCTTTTGCCTCTGACAGTCCTTCTGATTCTTTCAAATGCTGAGTCATTGCTTAATCAAGCATCAGTTCTATGAAAATTTACAGGCACGAAGCACATGAATCTACTTATAGTATATGCAGCTAAGGATGCCCTTGAATTTTGGTAGGGTTGGAGCCCAATTTAAGAGTAATCTTACTGACCACTGGATGTCACTGCGACACTGCAGGAATGAAAATTAAGGCAAGGATTTTCAAAAGCATCCAAAGGATTTAAGAACCTAGAGCCTTATGACCATCATTTAAACTTTTGAGAATTTCCATAAAATTAGTTGGTAGTCTACATGCCACAGTGAGCTTTTGTTTTGAGAGTCAGGCACTCCAGTCTATCAAAAAAGTGTTATCAATTAGCGTCATACTAAAATGTCATGTCCGTGTGTCTCAGAAGGGAGATTCCCAAAAGGGGTTCTAGTTGCACTGTTTTCTGTCATTGATAAAGTGAAGATTTTTATGATAAATTAAATTAAATTACATTGTTCAAATAAAAAAAATACTCGGCACTGAAGAAACTTTCAAGAGCTTGCTTAGAGCTGGAATTGAATAACATCAATGCTAATTTAATTTGCTCTTAACACCTGCAGCTATTTAATAACCTTACCAGAAAAGAAACATGATTTTTTTACTGTAACTTTCAGATCATGATTTCCAAACTTCCTGTTGTTGTTCTTCCCCTTTACAGAGATGCAAAGAAAGCAAATTAAGAGTTGCAAGGATATATACTGCCACCTAAAACTATCTTATATACAAATAAAATAGCTGTATTATGTAATAATAACAAAAAAGTGAATTCTGCTAAGTAAGGAGAAGAGTAATATGGGACACTGGACTATTTTTCCAGTAGCAGAAATGGAAAACTAACAAATAAAGATATTTACATTGAACAGATCACTTGAATTTGAGAAGATCCTTTCACCTTTGGGTTATTGAAAGAAAATCTCTCTTGGAGAATTGCAGAAGAGACTGCTGGTAATAGAGCACTTATTGTGGTAGGACCTATGGGACTTAAATTATGTGTAAATTGTAAATATGAAAATCAAGTTTGCTCTTTAGTTACAATTGTAGCGTCACTGTGCTTGTGTGCACACACAGTACACATAATCCATTAAGTCTTCTCAGGGGGCCAGAACATCTCAGTTAGTCTCTGCATAGATAAGGACTGGCTTGAGGCAGCGGGCCAGCCTGGAACCAGCAAACCTTCACAACTGAGTATTTGACTGTTGCATGTTCCTGACCAGGTGACAATTTGAGACAGTTCTTGACATATCCTGAGGCAGAGTCTGCTGCTTATATTCCAATTTTTATGCTTAAATGTGTTGATTAACCTTCTGGATGTATTGTCCCAAAGACGCATCTAGGTGGAGTGCGGAAGCGATCAAAACCTACATAGACGACATTTGTAAATAGTCAATGGAAATGGTTTCTGCAAAAATGGCCATGTAGAACAGTATTTGTACCTAGTGAAACTAATTAAGACACTATCCATGTGTAGCTGTATGTCTTGCTCTATATCAGCAAGAGTGAAGTGCTCTGAGGAGTCTCTTCTAATCCAGCTAGAAGGTGCCACATCAATGACCTTTGCAATGGAGGTTTATGTCACCACCAACCATGGCTGAGTGTCCTGTTTGTGAGAGTTCATTCCCTATGCAAGTATTAGCCTAGTCAAGATATTAGAGGATTTTTTTTTATTTTAGCAAACAATCTGTCCTTGATGGTCTAGAACATTATATTCAATTCATGCAAAATACCAGCCTATCAAATTGCAGTGATTTTGGTGTAAAAATTAGTGAAAAAGAGGGCCTGAAATTTCAGGAGCAAATGGTGCCAACTTCAACAGTTTTCCTAACATACTTTTGAAGTTTATTATGGCCAAGCCACCCCCTCTCCTCCTTCAAAGTGCAAGTTCATAAGTTTTCAATTAAGCTGATTTTTACCTACTTCATGCTGACTCATATATTTTGTTTCCCTTGATTCTTCTACTGCAATATATGTACCTGAAGTCACTTTCTAATGCTAGAAACAATGACAGCTTTTCAAGGCTAAATAATCTTTCATAGTCTTGCTTCATTATTATTTACCTTCAGAAAATTGTGAACACTGCCAAGATTAATTATTATATGGTCTCTGTGTTTCTGAAGTTTCTCTCTAATTTCTCCTTGTAAAAATTAGAGCAATTTATGAAAGTATAAATTGATGCACTTCCACTAGATTTTCTGGCCTGTGGTTAGTACATTGCCGTGCATTTAAAATGCTTTAAGAGTTGCAGCCATAACAGAACTCTCCAAGAACAGCTAGTTTAAAGGATCCTTGCTAGACATGATGCTCATTAACAGAATTTCACAGATGGTCAAGTCTGAGTTTTATTAATTGCTCAAGTTAAGCCAGAGTTTGTTCATACAATGATATAATAAAATTTTTCTCAGCTCACAAGTTGAATAAACATGACCCTCTGGAAGGGGAGACGAAACTGGGAGATGGTGAATATTTATTGTCAGCTTACTGGACATAAATTCAATACTGAATGGGTAAATTGTTTAATGAAAACTAGACCCTTGTGGGTAACATGCCACAAACAGCCTGACATGAAAGTAGGGTTTGGGTTAAAATTAGGGTTCAGTGAAAGAGAGAGCCTAGAGGTGCAGTTGGGAGTGGGATTGGAAATGGGCATCCAAAGGAAGGTTAGGGCAGCCAAGAGATTTGTGCTCAGAGAACATTTGTGTTGTGGATCAGAGTTGGGGTCTTAGTCCAGACTAAGCTGGGAAGTAGGATTCAGTTTTGGGTTTGGATTGAATGAAAGGGAGAGCCTGGAGGTGTGGTTAGAGTGGGGCTTAAAATGGCAGAAAACATTTCATATGAATAAAAGAGATTAAAGGAAATTCAAGATGTCTCAGGACCTTTTATTCAGATGGATGTGCAACAGTTGAATAGGACAACAATGAGGACATTGGACAGACACTATTTTAGGACATGATTCTATTACATGTCAGTGATGTTAAAACATTAACCAAATGATATTGTGGTTTGATTATTTTTTTATACTGTGGTAATGATAGAGGATTTGCCTCATGGAAATAATGAGGAAATGTGTTATGGTGAGTTTGCTTGTAGAAAAGAAGAAAGATATACTCTCTTTTAAGAGATACAAATGTAGAAGTAGTAAATCAGCTATAGACATTACTTTTCCATCATAAGTATTTGGCTTAGAAATACATCTTCTCTGATATTTGTTCTAAATTTCTGTGTTCTGATCAGCTTTTAAGGGGCTGTCAGTTCAACAAAAACTATAAATTTTGTTACTATAAATCATGCCACACCTAAAAGTATGTTTCTCATACAGAAGTTTCTCAGATAGAATGCAATATATACAGCATATATATACATGCTATATATATATTTGAAGAAAGGCTGTGAGGGAAGGAGTGAAAGTGATTTTAGAAAAGCATTTAGAACCATTACCCCAGCACAGGGTTCTCTTCTTTTATGGAGGAGAATAAAACCATTTTGCCACTGAAAATTTGCAAGCTGACACTTCTCAGCCTTTAAAAATACTGTTTAGAGACAATTGCAAATATCTTCCAAACAAGCATTATAGTATTCAGCTATCCCAATAAGCCATGGTGTGAAAATGGGCAATGGTGTTCCATAAAAGCCTTGGAAAATGTGTAGAAGCACAGTCAAATAGCAGCATTTTCTTTGCTGGTTAGGTGGGTGCAGCATAGATACAACCATCCTTGCCTTATCTCTTTTTCCAGTCTTGACTGATGCCAACACAGTATAGCAGCTATCATATGATTTGGTGGTGTATATATTGGCAGCTCTCACACGTACTGATGGGGCAGCTTATTTTAAAGTCCTTGGAGGGATATGGAGGCAATGAGTCCTTTGGTGGTCTGTGGGACTGTAGTCTGGCCTTGAGTTAGAGCAGGAGCTGTTTCATTATACTGCGCACTACAGGGACTTCTGTACCTGTTTTCCTGTGTAAGGAAGGAGTGAAAGAGCTAATTAATCATTAATTTCATGCCTCTCAAGCATGAAGTAGCCTGACACTCACGAAGCCAAGGAGTTGACTCTGGTCTCCTTTACACCTTGTCTAACCTAATAAAACAGCAATGCATTTTTCTTTTAATACACAAGACAGCTTGGAATGGGCCTTCAAAACCTTCAGATCACCTTAAAAGGCAAGCCAAGAATCTAATCAGAAGACATTACAGAGAAGCAAGGAAGCTCTGTGTTCTGCTGCAGATCCTGAGGAATGCTGATCCCCAAAACTGCCATTATGATGTGATTTAACTACTTGTTTTCTTAAGAAGTAAGTTGCCCATTGTGTCAGCCAAAGGAAACTTAACATTTGGCAGCCACAATCAAGTTAGAAATAACATTCTTATTCTGGACTATACAAGAGAGCAGTGATTGATGACTCAGAACAGTATTATGACTTATGTTACGGAAGTTTGCAGGTGGCCTTAACCAAGAATTTCTACTCACTTTTTTGGGTTTTTCTCACTCACAATTACTTCTGAGGTCCTACCCAATGTGCAATGTTTAGTTCTGCAGCTGTTGGCTTTTAAAGCCTATAAAAGGAAGTGGGTGATATATATACGTATGCAGGGCTTTTGGTGATATACCACGTGGGGTATAAGCTTGTCTTACCTGGCCTTGAGCACCTACCTGCTGCTCTGGTTTATTGGATGTGCTAGCCTGAGCCCATTTTAGCCAGGAAGAATTAATAATCCAAACATAGCCTAGACACCAGGCTCATGTAAACGAGGAACAGAGGATATACTGGGTTTATTATAGATTCGTAGGATCACAGAATGATTTGGATTGGAAGGGACCTTAAGGATCATCTAGTTCCAACCTCTTTGCCTTGGCAGGGATGCTACTCACTAGAGCAGGTTGCTCAGGGTCTCATCCAGGGTCGGGCATCCACAGCCGCTCCGGACAACCTCTTCCTGTGTCTCACCACCCTTTGAGTAAGGAATTTCTTCCTAACATTTAAGTAAGCCTGCCATCCTTCAGTTTAAAACCACTGTCCCTTGTCCTGTCAGTCTCTGACCAAAAAAAATCCTTCTCCCTCCTTTTTATAAGCCCCCTTTAGGTACTGGAAGGTTGCAATGAGGTCTCCCCAAAGCCTTCATCTTCTTCAAGCTGAACAACCCCAGCTCTCGCAGCCTGTCTTTGTAGGAGAGGTACTCTATCCCTCTGGTGATCTCTGTGGCCCTCCTCTGGACCCATTCCAACAGGACTGGGTCACGGGTAGCTAGATTAAATCTTTCAAAAGCAAATTAAAAGAGTCTTGTCTCATATTTTCTTGCTGCTTCCATGGAAGAGAGAGGCCGATTACATATTTTAAAGCATGATTGAACCACCTCTTGGTGAAACCTGCTCCCCTGGCTGGCATCTACTACTTTTTTTCAGACACATTTCCAACATCCCTGCTGAAGGTAGGAAGGATGTTCAAGAAAGGGGTGCAGGACACAAGAGCTCCCCTAGTGCTCTGTGCATGCTTCAGTCTGATTGCAGTTCTCAAGATTCATGGGGATTTAGGAAGGCTTCATGTCCTTTGCTCTCAGTGTCTTGGATGAAAATGAGACTTCATTCTCACAACTTCTTATGTTTTAATTTTCTCATGGAATGTTTGTTTGTTTGTTCCCCTCCCCTCAAAATCTGCTTGTTTTTCGTATACTTATTATTTCTGGCAGGTGCTTAATAGACTGTTTGAGTAAATTATAACACATAACTGAGCTTTTCTCTGTCTCTCACAATCCTCAGCACATGCAAGGTCAGGTCTTCACTGCAGAAGAAATCCAATTAACAATATACTAATTTATTTCAAGGAAAGAGATTACTGATCACAGTAGATTTCTACAGCAGGTGAATATGTAATTCAGAATGAACAATTTATTGAAACTACTAAGCACTATTATCTGCTCACAGCAAGTCCATGAATATAGTATTTCAGGATGTTCTTATGTTTGTCATTAGAAGCTTCTTCCTTCTTCTCTTAGATTTATTTTTCTGACTTGCTTGCTGAACTACAAATTGGCCAGATCACTACAAGAATGGACAGGTATGCAAACTCTTCCTTTGCATGTGTAGATTGAAAATAAGATTTACAAAGATTTTTGAAACATAATTTTGAGTATTTTTCCCATAATTTCTAAACATTAGCTCATTAAAAAGGAAAGTAAACACAAATCTTTTAAAGAGGCACAGATAATAGAGTATTTGTATTATGCCTTCTGACCAAGATTTCTGAACTTTTGTATTTCATGTGTGTGTGTTTTTAAATTACACATCTAAAAATTCATGTAGGAATACCCAATGAGAACTGTTAAAACTTTCTGCTGTGTTTTAACATGCAGACAGTTAAACCCCACACAGCTGCTTGCTCATTTGTCTACACAGTGGAATGGGGGAGAGAATTGGGAAAAAAAAATCATGATTTGAGGTAATGGCAGTTTAAAAAGACAGAAAAAAAAAAAAGGAAAAAAGACTATTAGTTCTCCTCTTTCTGCTACTGATAAAATAATTACATTACAAAAGCAAGTGATGAACAATGCAGTTGGTCACCATGTGCTGACTGATCCCCGTCTAGTTTTTGAGCAGCTGCCCCCGCCTACCTTTCACCCTAATTTTTATACTGGGGCATGATGCCATATGGTATGGAATATCCCTTTGGCCAGCTGGGGTTAGCTGTCCCGGCTGTGTCCCCTCAGCTTCCTGTGCCCCCCAGCTTCCTTGGTAGCAGTGTGGGGTGAAAGCTGGAAAGTCCTTGACTTAGAGTAAGCATTGCTCAGCAAAAAAAAAACCCTCATTATGTTGTCAGCACTATTCTCATCCCTGATTCAAAACAGAACACTGTACCACCTACTAGGAAGAAAAGTAACTCTACTCAGCCCAATCCAGGACACTTCCTGATTTGTAAAAATCATGACGTGTATTTAAAGGCATATATTTGTACATATCAACTTAATGGCCAATTCCTGTTTTCAAACTAGCATGAAAATATTGCTTAATCAACCCTCAAAATGATCATGCTAGATAAGATGATTCCATACTACAATTTTCCTTTGGCACTGGCTTGACCTACAATATCTGGCTGGACTGCATGAGGACCTCTTCTGTGGTCTCTTCACTGAAGATAAATTGTATTTTCAAAAAGGAGAACAGCACTGTGGTTGGTGGTAAGGTGTGTTCTTGGACAAGAGAGATGAAGTGCTAGTTGAGTGCTGAAAAATAAAGACAATTTTTCTCATTTTTATGTATCCTTCTTGTACCTGAAAGTATGGAAGAAAACTAGCCTTCTTTTTCTTCATGAGCTTATTCTTTTTTTGTTATATTTTCCCCATGATCCCATTTTTCCTGGCACTCTTCCTGCCAAGGATTCCTCTTCCCTACTCTACTCTGACATAATTCTTCTTCTCCCTAAATGGATGAGCACCATCCCTCTACTTCCTAAGGTAGCATCCAGTCTCCTTCAGCAGTAACCTCTATTTTTGAGCTCTACTGTCTGCTCACTGAAACTGTCCTTATTCAGATCACAAACCACTGGAGCATTAGCTCAGGCCAGCCCAAGCACTTGCTGCTCAGAAGCATTCTTGCCCTGCATGCCACATGCAACTGTGTTTTCATCCCACTGTGTGGGGGTGAAAACTCATCACCACTCCCTTTTGAGAACACCAGGCTTCTCATCTTCTGCACGTACACAGCCCACATAACCCCCTGCACTGTCCTGCTGTAGTTTCTAGCTTTAAAGCTTAGGAATACAATCATAAGCTCTGAAAATTTCTCTTCTTCCTTGTTACCCATTGTCCCTGCTTAAATGGAATGACCTGAACATGCAATTGGGAGGCAGCAATCTTAAACGCGCATTAGCATATCACTAGTGTTTTGTGCAGAGCTCTAGCAAATGAGGAGCAAAGATAATATGGAGTGTGTAAACATGGCATTACAGAGCCTGCCATATCCTAGGAGATGCCAAGCATTCTGCTCTGTGATTGCTCCATTTTGTTGACAGCTGATCTGCTACCAGGACTCTGGAGAAATGGGGGCTGAAGACACCATGTGTGTGTGTCAGTATGATTATAATATGCCTTGTGGGGGTAATCCAGCCAAGACTTGCATTCCTGCTACAGTTTCTCTTTCCTTTGCCACCTGTAGTCTCCTAATTTGCTACCAGGCAGGGTTCTCTGTCATCACATCTGTGGTTGGGGCCTCTGGGTCTGTAGAGAGGATTGAAATTAAGGCACCATGTGGTGATACTGCATGCTGCTGTACCTCAGCCATAGCATGTAACAAATTGACCTAATTGGAAAGTTGCAGACTTTTTTTCCCGAAGAAACTCTTCTCTTAATTTTCCTTGTGAGGGAGAGGGTTTCAGTTCCCTAATTAGTGAAAGGGAAGCAACTCCTTTGACTTTTCCACTTTAAATACACAGCTTCAGGAGCAGACAGCTGGCTGTGAATCAGTACTTACTTGATGGGAGGATCACAAAGAGGGCCCACGGACTCTGTCCTGCACCCACTGAAGCCTGAAACAGCAGGAGAGACTTGCTGAGTGCTGTGTTCTGGGAGTGCGGCCTCATCTCATTTTGGTCCTCCAGACTGCTTTCTGCAATTTTTTTTTAATTTAACTTAATTTCTTTATTATGAATAGCTGTTTGAATATTATTGTTACTTATGGTACTTGTTCATAGCAAAATGAGGAAAACAGTTGGTCTGGGTGGAGTGGAACAAAGATTTGGTGACTAATATGTGGTTTTTGAACATCTTTTTTAAAGAAAGGCTTTAATGAAATGTGTGAGAGAGTGTGTGTACATTTGAGAAAGAGGTGAAACACAGCACAGTTTAAATGCTGTCAGATGTTTTGCAGCTAGGATACCATTTTTTCTCCTAAAGCTCATAGAATACAAGTTCCATTTAGGCGTAGGATTTACAGTTACTTGAACCTATGCCCTGAAAATATGTGTATCTACAGGGGATAGTAGTTCATGGAGAAAACAAGTTGTTGCTGAGAAGTTCAATTACTCTCCTGAAATATCAATAATGTAGCCGGATAAAAGAAAAAACAACAGGCCACTTCCTATATTGGATGTATTCTCAAAACGTCTATAAAGGCTTGCTGCCAGCAGTAAGAAAGTAATAACTATAAATGTTGCTCAGTGGGAAGACTTAGTGAGGGAGCCCCTCTGTTTGAAATTTTACCGAAGCCCTGTCAACACAGTGTAACTTTCACGTTTTTGCATTTTTATTTTTATTATTGTTTCTATCAACCTTGGCAGGTGCATATGTTGGTAGGGGAACTCAGGGTCTCCCTCCTGGCAAGGCTCTCTGTCTTTTCAAGTCACTCAACATAAGCCTGCAATTTCTTGTCTCTGAGATCTGCCGAAATACAATTTAAACATACTTGATGGTCACTATAGCACTTCCTGAAGCTCCATTGGATTTTCTTATAGAAAGCTTAAGCTTAAGCAGCAGAATGAGCAATGTAATTGTATTTCTTAAATAATTACTGAACTCTTAATTTTACAGATATGGTTGAACAATAATAATAATAATAACAACAACAACAACAGCTATTGTTATTATTATTATTGATGATGGTGATGAAAAAACAACCCCAATATGTTCTAAGCTGCTGGAGACAAAGTGTTACATGTTTTTTCCTCTTCCTGAGGTACTGGCACCTATGTCTGGTCTCAGCAGCACAATATCTTATGTTGAGAGAGCTTTGCCATTGCACAGGACAGTCTTTTATTAGAAGAACTCCCGAGGAGTCTTCTGAGCTTACTTTTTGAGGGAGAGAGGCTTCTGACCTCAGGTGCTGAAACAAATAGGTTGAAAACAGATTGAGGTGAATAAATTAATATTTTTCTTTTCTCAGGAGCTTGAAATGAATAAGAGTCTCCCCTCCCCTCTTTCTCTTAATTTTTTCTTATAACTATTCTCAGATGAAGATTTTAAAAATGTTTTCACAGTTATTTTACATCTTTCAAAATAACATTTATTAGCCTAATACCTCTAATTATGCATGATGGATGAGTCATATGTGAAATGTGCTCCCACATTTCTTCAGTTGAACTCATATACATACTTACCTTATTTGTCAGCAGTGGCATGGCTAGGTGCTAAAAGAAATTACTTCTGCTAAGATTAACTGTAAGATTAACTATCTTCCCTATTTTTCCATTGTAAGGATCATTACTTTAAACAACTCAAGCTCCGAAGACAAACATGCGTGTGGAGGTGGTTTTGTGTGAATATAGTCTTTTGGTTCAGTCAGCAAAATTTGATGCTCTTAATGAATAAAGTTATACAACAAGAGCAGTTCAGTTACTTTGGGGATGATCACAAGACAGTAGGGAGAAAGGAAAAAGCTTCAGGGTGGTCTTATGTGAATATTTAATTTTGGACAAGCAGAGCACTTCTGAAGCGAATTTCCCAATTTCTGCCTTGCTGGGCTGTGGTTTTCCCCTTGGAGTAGTTCCAGGATATAGATTCCTGGTTTCCACTGGCATAGGGATGGTCTCTGCCTGCTCAAGTGTGCTCCATCCATGTGACTATGCTGACACTTGTCCAGATGAACCATTCTACAAACACCTGTAGTGTGGATATCAGGTCCTCAGTACCACCAGTTTGCTTCTCAGATCTTTGTAGCACACTGCAAGCTGAATCAGTGGTGCGCAGCCAGTGTGACCCTTCATTTGAATGATGTGGCACAATGACATATGTGCCAGAGCACTTGCATTGATATTTAATTACAGTCATAAATCTGATACCTCTTGCTATAGGTTACCATTGTTATCGAGCATTTACAAGGTGGAGATACTTCCCGACCACAGGTGTCTCTGTGGGACGGTGGATATCTTAATACAACCAAAGAACTCCCTGAGGAAAAATACAGGTAAAAGAATAATCTTATTCTTAGTTTGGAAAGTGATGTACGGAAAATCATTATTTCAAAAGTAGGTTTAGTTCCTGTGGCATCTGTGGCTGGGAAAGCACTGGAGGCACTGCATTTTGGGCTTCTGCACATTGAGTGTGGGCTTCTTGCTGTCCATATGGCTTAAGTAAGATCTGTTAAAGTCCTAACCATTCTGGATCATAGCAAGGGAACAACTATAGTTTCCAGCATACGTAATCTTTAGAAACGAAGGAACTTTATGGCATTCCTTATATTTTCTGTATGTAGAAGAATATATATTCAGCAATCAGTAACCTTGTTTTTTAAGCTCTGGTGATACCTGGTTTCCTAATTAAGTACTTGAAACACCTTAACCTGTGTATTTACTAAAAAAATATAAGCAGTCAGACTGGGCAAAAAGAAACTTCAAAATCAGAAAATGTACTTGAGACATTTATAAAAGTGAAATCTTAACATTATACTTCGAACAATGGGCTAGTTAGGTTATGAAGAGGGTTGCTTTAAGCAGTCATGCAGGTGATCAGCTGAAATAATTTGTTTTATACATGTTGTTCTTTCATTAAAAGGTCAAATAAAATTGTGCTGGAAACCTAGTGGGTACTTTAAATGGCTAGTTACTCAAAATGGCCTTTTGAGGATAGCATTAGAGAGAGTCTCAAGTACAGGTTTTGTTGTATTATAGTCCTTTTTAGGATTAAAAAAACTAACCAAAACCCAAATGCTGTTTTCTTAATGGTGCTGTCACACTGAGATCTTCCTGTTGTTTACGCTCTTTCTAGAAGATGGATACAGTTTCTCGGTAAAAATACAGAGATGTGAGGCTGTGTCCCTATGTGTGATGATGCCTTGCTATTGCAAACAATCCTGTCACATAACAGCCTTCAGAAATGGTTCAAGCTCATTTTTTTTTATGAAAAAGAATCCTACTGGAAGACTTTGATCACTGCTTTGATATCCTTATGTTTTCCTGGGTATTCATCTTAAATTAATTGCTGATTAATTTTATAAGCACTTATTAATCACTGTGAAAACTGTCCTAGAAGCTATATTTCCTTGGAATATACCAAATACCCAGGAGGTATTTAGGGAGAGGAATATTCTTACTCAGCCTTCATTTTGCCTGAATAAACAAGAAAGATTCTTGTAGTTTCTTAGTTGAGTAACCTTTTCTCACATAAGATTTACACTTCTTCACACCTACTTTCTCACCTGTCAGTGACTGGAGGTGAATGGACTGTGCTACATGAGATAATCTCTGTACTCTGTATGATGTTATTAGTGTCTAAAAAATTCATCAATATGATACACCATTGAACTGTCTTTGCCTTTGTCCTGAAACACAAACTGGTTTAGTGCCTTGCAGGCATTTTGTCAGGAGACTAGCAAACTTGGGTTCTTCTTTTCAGATATTTTGAATTAGTGAGAACTGACTGTAACCATTGGATCATATTGCAAGCCTTTGTTATATTAATGCATGAAACCTACTAAAATATGCCGGATTTCAAATCTCCTCAGTGTTTTCTTTTCACTCGTGTTTTCAGTCTGTTCCAGTGGGTGGCACAAGAAGCACAAAAAACAAGTGAGTTTCCATCCCAGTATGTCCCATAAGATTTCTAGTTAGAACTACTATTGTAGTTCTTAGCTAAAAATAATAAAGGAGATGCATGAGGGTGAGGAAGTGCATTTCTCAACCTGAGTGTTTGTTTTCATACTTTGTGAATGTGTAGTTCTTCACATCAGTATCTACAGATATAGGCTTGAAGGGGTCAAGCTGCTTCCCATCCTGAAAGAACTAGACTGATGTCACATGTGTTAGGCACTGTGTGAGAGCTGCAGCTCTAACCTGACGTGTACCACTGAGAGACTCTGTGTTGCATATGCTGTTAGTGTGGATTCTGTATTGCAGCATGTTCAGGACTGTGCATGTATGCCCGCTATGTGGCTCCTTCGGTGACATTGAAATGGTCTTTATTGTTATTCAGTTCCAAGCTCACAGCAGAACTTTAAGAAAGAAAATTATAAAGATCTGAAGTAAGTACTGCAGCTAAGATAATGCTCTGGAGAACATCCTACCGTGGTGTTTTGTGGGATGATACCTGGGGTAAGAAAAGCTTATAATGGACATAGAGATGCTTTATCCACCATGACACATCCATATGGTAGCTTTGTTAATGTAAAATTGAAAGGAACAACTTACATTTGCTTTGCAGAAGTACAGGAAAAACCAAACATTGATGTGACAGAAGGATGGATTTCATGGAGCAAAATCACTGGGGATTTGAAGACATTGTATACAGTTGGGGACCTCGGTGTATATTTCAGTTCAGTGGTAAGAGAGCTTGGAAATACCATGACAGATTTCAGGAGGCTTGTAGGAAACAGCAGTGTCTGAGAGGGCTGCAGATGGGAGAAGTCCCTGTGCTACTCTTGACAAACAATGGACTCTGACCTCTCCCTTAAAGCAGGAAGACTATGGAGGCAGGAGAAATGCAAAGCAGAACTTGGCTCTTTGTGTGATGTCTGGTATGATGTCCAGGAACCCTAGATGCATGAAAGAGTCAGGAGGAAGAAGTGAGAGCAGAACAAAAGACTTAATGGTTAGAAAAAGGTCTAGTAACAATCCACATTTGGCTTGTGTTGGACACAGAAAAAGACCAGGGATTGAGTCTTCTCCAGTCTCAAATCTTCTCTTTTTTTTTTTTTTTTTTTTTTTTTTTTTTTTTTTTTTTAANATTTTTTTCCTCTTTACTCTTTTCTTCTTATGTTTCCTTCCATATTTCAGGAATTCAGCAGTCTCCTAAATGTATTAGAAACTTAGTCAGCTTCAGAGTCTTGTATGTGAAGAGCAACCACCACCGGTGCCTCATGCTACTCTACCTTTATGCAAAAGTGAAGAAAAAATAAATACAGAAAAATGTGAACAGAGGAAAAAGGTGGAAATGTAGACTTTGAATCTGTGACTGTAGCCTTGTCACAACCACACTTCAGAGGCTGAAGTATCGATAAGAGATCAGAATCTGACTAGGAACTGAGACAATTCCCTGAGGAAAGACCACAGAGAGACTCAGAGTTTTATCTTGCAAAACAATGAGAATTTGCCAGCAGAGCAAGCCAGGTTACCTGTGGGAATTTTGCAAACTGTGCTCTGATCATGCCCAGATTGGTACAGCATCCAGAAAGCAGCTCTAAGCCCCACAAGAATCAAAAGGCAGGTGGAGATCAAGGTGAGTGCCCATAAGAAGTAGCAACAGTGTCTCATCACAAGGTCATTGTCACTCTGACAAGTGACATATTATTATCAAGACCTCCCCACTCTCTGCAGGACAGGATCCACTCACATCTGTTTTCTGGGTCTTGGGGACATTTTCTGGTTCTTACAGCTGAAGGAAGGTCTAGTGGTGGTGAGGTTTTACGTGCTTCTCTGTGTTTCCCTGTCTGTGCCCAAATCTCCTCTTCTTACTTCTAGCCCCACTCTTTTTTCTCCAGTGAGAGGGTGAATTTTTCCTGATAGTGGGCGAATTCTCAGATTTTTTGTTTTGTTTGATTCATCTGCCTCAAGGTAGTAAGCATGCTACACTTCAAATTCTTCCATGCTCTTTTCCCCTGGTGGGAACAAAGTGCCCAGACGGGAGAGGGTGGATAGCGGTGGCAGGGAGCCACAGCCGCTGGGTGTAATGCAAAAAGTATCTCTTCTGTTCCCCTGCATCCCCATGGAGACTCGTGGCAGCAGGTCCTTTCCCCTGGCTGTTTGGGATTCAGCTTCCTCTGCTTTTTTTCTCCCTGGGGAAGCACTGCCCCAGGAGCTGGTGGAATGCAAGTAGTTTGAGCTCTGCTCCCTCTAAGGGGTCTGCATATGGCCAGGAGACACTAAGAAGCTGGCAGGAGAGACCAGATAAAGGAGATGGCTAGGCTTGATTCAAGCATGTGATCTTTCTCACAACATTGTCATTTTATTTTTTTGAGTTGCCTTTCCACAGGAAAAAGCCTTAAAGCAGAAAACCATGGCCTCTCCTAAAGACCGCAGAAGCAGACGGCTGAGTATTCAAGGGGTGCAAGTCTGAAGAAAAATGAGCAGAACCAGCTGCAATCTTTTCTCTATTCTCATTTTGTTCAGTTCCTTGGATGGCATGTCCTTGTGTGGTCTCAGAGCACGGAGTGCTTATGAGTAGAGCCACATGCCGTGTGCCTCCAGTTGGGTGGTTGTATTAGTGCTGCTTTGATGACTGTGAAGCACAGAGTCATGAGGCAAGCAGAGGTGAAGTTGCTTTAGGCTGTGCTTTGCCTGGATCAGCTTTGGATTCTGACTTTGTGCCAGTCAGTTTCTTTTATTCCCACTGCAGCAAGGGAGATGTGAGGAGATAAAAGTCCTTTGGATGGCACAGAGAAGGGGTGTCACTTGGTAGTTTGTAAAACCTAGCCAAGTAAAGCAGGTCTGTAACTATGCAGTATCCTTAGGGAATAAGGTGCACTTTTCTCCTTGCTGTTCAGTAAATGACCCAGTTTGTGGCAGTTTTTAATATCTTATTGCAACTTTCTTTTTACACAAGCAGATGGAAAGAGTCAGCATCTGTGTTACAATGGTCTGTAAGAAAAGACAGGAAGATCCAAAGTGAGATTGACATTTGCTTTTTTAAAGAGAGGCAGAGGTTAATTCTTCTACTAATTTGTTTGCTTTTTCATATTCGGTAAATGCTGCTGCTGAGGACCAGAAGGAAACCATGACACTTTAGCTTTTTCTCATTCTTCATGAACACTAGCCACTTTGAGTTCTTTCATGCATATTTTTGTAGGTGTAAGCTAACTATTAAACTAGCCCAGAAGCACGCTAAAATAAAATTAGTAACAATGCTGCAGACAGAACAAGAGAATAAAGTACAGTACAACTCGCTTGATAGATATTATATTTGTGATAGCCAGGCAGGGACCTCACAGGTTACCCAGTCAGCATTTTAAGTTTAGGGTATCCCATTAAAAGACATAAACTTCATGGGTTCTGTAAAACATTATCTGTGGATCTTTTCCCCAAAGCTTCTTTTCTGAAGCCTTTATTATTATTTATTGCACTATCTCTTTCAGAATATTATGCTGGTAGAGAGCATTGGCTCAGTAGCAAAACTGTAAGTATGAGTCAAAACAAGGCTGGTGGGAAATATATTTTAGGGCAGAATTGTCTGAAATAGACCACAGGTGAACTGTCATAGGGTATTAGAGTACCTGAGGAACTGTGCTCTTCTGAACAGTGAGGAGAGGCTTATCTAGACTTTACAGGTAGGCTGTAACAAACATGACCAGTCTTGCCTGAGGTGAGAGCCAGAGATTTCTGGGTAATCTGAACCACACCATATTCTCAAAAATGTGGATGAAACTGGCAGTGTAAAGCAATGAAATTACCTCCTCAATGAATGGAGGGACTGATATAGGGACTGATATATTGTCTCATGGGTGTGCAGCTGAGATGAAATCCAAAATGGGAAAATGTTTGCAACAATATGTTCAAGAGCAAAGAAATAGAAAGATACAAATACAGAAATGTGAGCTATAGAATGTTCTCAGCAGTCTGCCTGAGATAAAATCAGGCTGCCTGAGCCCTTTTGCTGAATGGGATATACTGTGTTACAGGCACTGCCGTAATTAGCCTCAAGGGAGAACAAAAGGACGGGAGTAGGTCGACAGGTGCACAGAAATTAAAAATGTTTGCACATATTAACAGATAGCTTAAAATTTCTGTTACTTTAATACACTGTTATGTGTGTTTCATTAGCAGCAAGTCAACGGTAAGCTAGTGGTTCTTTGTTATTATACAGGAAAAATATCTAACATCCTTCTACTGAAACAGTTTCACGGGTAAAATTATTTAGAAAGAGATTGAAATGGATATTCTTCCTCCTTCCCCTTCAACTGGTTTCCCTTGGAGTTTGAATTAATTCTTCCCCACAATTTTGCAGAAAAAAGTCTGGTGTGCAGAATAATCCCTGCACTGAGTGAGCACAGAGCAATGCCTTCAGTTCTAACTGAATTAGTTCAAGATGAACCTAGTCCCAAAATTCTGTACTCCTGAATAAATTCCCATCCCCACTCTCAAGAGTTTCTTACTTCTCAGCAGCTCCTTTCTCCTTCCCTCTGTGACAAGCAAAGCATTAAATATAAATCTTTGCTATGACATCTATTTTTAAAGTAAGTGGAATGGCACTGAAGGGAATAGAAAGCAAAAATGAACAGCACTTCTTCTTGTCTTTTGATTAAGCTCCCACATCTGTGAATAAGCAAATGCCATCAGCATTGGCTTCCCTTCATGTGTATGTGAGAGGCAGCACTGGTTGCAGCCCTGGTTGAAGTTTTCCTACTGAGCAATCCTGGGTTGGATAACCTCTTGGCTGTCTGTGCCTGAGCTCCCTGAAGCCCCTAAGCCTGCATCACCTGCTTTTGCTTGGTGGCTGCTGGCCTGTTCCTGGGTGCAGCGCTGGCTGATGTGGCTGCCATCAGAGGTGCAACTGCAGGAGGGGCTAACCCGGGTTGGCAGCACCAATGTCGTTCCCTATTCCCTCCATATGTGATGTGGTTCCCAACACCATGCTGGAAGCTGTCGTGCCTCTTCCCTCATCGTGTGCTTTGTGACCTGGCTTGTTCACAACTTGGCCCCCTTTGGTGAGCCATGACAGATGAAACAAGAAGCCTTTACTTCTCTCAGCTGCTCCTCAACTCAGCCACCTTTTGCAGACACCCAAGAGACCTCCAGCTCTGTGCTGAGAAACACCTCTATGCTAATTTTCAGGCACCGACTTTCCAAGGATGGATTGAATCTCTGCTTGCCACTGTTTTACATAGTTTTCCTTCCCCCCTGCAACATTGACAATGTGCACAGTCACACCTTGTGGCGTCTCCCACAGGGAGAGGACAGGGGAGAGCCGTGGTAAGAGCAGCAGCTGACAGCTATCTGTACTGTGTCCCCCACACTTCCTCATTCCTCTTTTTATTCTTATCTCCTTTCAGCCAGGCAACATAATTTTGACTACTGTCAATTCATCTTTGGTGCCTCAATATCTGTTCTTTTTATTAGCAATCTACTCCAGAAAGTCTTATCCCTTTTATAACTTCCCTTGCCTTTATCAGTCCCTTGGAGAACTGCACTCCCCTTGGAGGGGACTAGATGAAGGGTGTAAATAGGAATAGGAATAACAGGGTTAGAAGCATAGCTAACAGGAACATAAGCTCAGTGTCAATGCCCAGTGTTTGGCCCGAGTAGAGGTAAAGTAAACAGATGAGTAACCAACTTAGTTGCAGTTAAAATTGGTTTGTAGCTTGATATTAAATATGTATAAGAAATCTATCAGAGTTAGCAAACTCTTAACATATTGATTCTCCAAACTGACTCAAGTCACAGTTGTGTGGGTTAAAGGAAATCCAGTGATGAGAAAAGAGGTATTGTAAATGGAAATAGGCCATCAAGAGAAGGTATGCTAATAGTATTTAAACATTATTTGTCCGTTTTTAAAAGTTGAAGAGTGGTTTTTGTTTTTAAAGTTTTTCTGCTCAGTGACAGATAAAGGTAGTCCATATGAACCCGTTAAAATCAAGTCCAACCTTCTTGGTTTTCCAAGTCTGCTGGTAGCAGTGTGGGTAGCAGCAACACAGGAGATGCCAAGAATTGATTCTGCTCTCTGACCCCCAAAGAGAGTAATTTGCATCAGCCAGCAGGTGAGTAACTGCTTGCTGCTTCAAAATAAATCCAACTTAGAGTATTTGACAACAATATCTGAGAGGGCACTATATGTCTTAATTACAGTTATATGAGGCATTTTACTTGCAGGACTTACCTGAATGCTGCATGCCTGTGCAGATTCAATTCTATTCCTACAGTGAAATGTTTCCTTTATTCTGCTTCCACAAAACGTTTCTGTAATTTCCTGCCTCTCCAGATGGCAATGTCTCTGCAGCCAGCAGATACTACACATCACACCTTACAATAATTCATACTCACTTTAGTACAGATCTCCCTTTGCTCCAGATGTGATGAACCAGAGATTTGATACTTATGGATATTTGGATCTGGAAGATCCTGACATGCCAGAATTGCTAAATTGCTGGTTGAAAAGTAGAGTACTCTTTTCACTTCAGATACTGGACTTTCCAGCTACAGAGCATGCAGTGAAGGACATTGTGTCAAACTGCAGGCTGGAAAACAAATGCAAGAAAAATGCATACTACATCCCTGTCCTTGTATGTTCCATCAAGTCTTCAAAGCACCTGGTAATTGGTTAAATGCTCAAATTGGATAGAAAGTTCCATTTTTACATAATTCTATTTTAGACTTCTATTCTCTGCTTTGTGAATTTATGGCAGGGTCATGGATTTGAGGTTTCTGATAACTAAAAAAACTCAGGTAAATATCTCTACAGAGGGTTTTATCTCTAGATAGAGAAACTGTTGTAATCAGCTTCAGGGTGGTGGTTTGGGCTCAGGCAGAGGGGCCTGGGAGGTACTGGCAGCAGACAGCATGGAGATGGTGGTATTGGGCAGGTGGGGTGAGTGCTGAGGAAGATGGTTATTTTGGAGCCTAATTTATTGAGAATGCAGCTAAAGGGGCTGAGGTGCCACTGGGGCAATAAAGTCCCAAAATCTCTCTGTTGTATAGCAACTTGGCTAGTAGGGCAGTCACCCAGCCAGTCATGTAGCCAGGCACTAACCTAGCCAGCTTGAGTTCCTTCTTTGCTTGAGGGCGTTTGAAATCAGCTTCAGTTTTATGCCAGAAGTGTCAACCACTTAGGGTTTGGAAAAATAGGTCATGTAGTTCTAAATCCCTCTGCTCAGAGGAACATTAGAACTATTGACTGTTGATTCTGTGTCTTCCTGTAACTAATGCCCTGGAGATCTCAGTTTCTATTTTCTATTTTTTTCTGGAGGCTAATGCAGAGACTTGATGTAAACAGCATTACTTTTGAGAAATTAAATTTACTGTCCAACTGAACTATGGCTGCTCCCCAGGACCCACAGGGTCCTATTTGTTTGTTTGTTTGTTTTTAAAATTTCTTTGCAAGCAAACTAAAGTTTCTTGAGGATAAATGCTCTTATGTATTGGTAATCCATCATTGAATTGGTAGTAGAAATGGAGAGGTCATAATCTCTGCCTTCTCCCCATTGCTTCTGGCCCACATAGGGTGTAATCAAAGTTGTGCCCTGCAATTATGGTTGCATAGGTTTCCTTTGCTCCCAGTAATACAGTCCCTTTTGTCCAAAACTGTATTTGTCATGGATAAACACTCTGATTTGTAGAAAGCCTCATCACATCTGATGTTAAATTAATTTAATTTGAAGTAAAGAAATTTGCTGGCTAATTCCATCCTCTTCTGATTTTCCATGTCCTTTGATCTTCTGGATCACTGATCAGAGTGTTATATCCCTTTCGTTCCTTGGCTAAATCCATCTTGCCCATAGATCTGACAAAACGTTTGGTTCCCAGATGCATTCATGATTAGAGCTGGCCAGGAATTTCCTGACAAAGCATGTCTTTGTTGAAAAATGCCAATTTATAAAATCTAAATGCCTTAGAGATGCATTTCTCCTTTGATGCATTTTCAGTGAAGTACAGGAAGGTTTCTGTTTTTGGGATTTGCTCCAGATTGAATTGCCCATGAGTCTGAAAGTCCAGAAAAACCTGCCCCGAAAAGGGCTCAGGGGATTGCTATATTCCTTATTCTGTGGCACTGGCCTCCCTTCATGTCTCAGATAATGTGACAGCAGTTTTGTGGAGTCCTGTGGAACCAGAACTCACTGAAGTGATATCCAGCTTTTAAGCTCCATATCAGCATGTTTCAGAATCCTGAATAGGCTGACTTTTTTTCCAAAATTTGAAAATGTCACTTTCCAATTGAATCTTGTGCCCTGGTGGAAGATGGAAGAATACCTACATTCAGACCAGGTGCACTCCTGACCGCTTTTTTTTCCCACAAAAACTGGAAATGCAGTTTTTAAAAACTGAATTACCCAGATTGAAGAGGAGAATAAATGAAGGTATATTTTTGCTACTGAAAAGAAGATCTTGTCTTGAGATACAGAGCCTTAGGGACTGGAAGTCTTTGTTTATCAAAAAGTCAAGCAAAACACAGGGAGCTTATTCAGACAGTGGTAATGCACAGCATGAATGATGACCTTCAGCTGAGTCCAGGAGAGTCTAAAAAGGATAGCAAGTTCAATCTCAACATCCATTAAATCTTTAACCTTTCTTGCTAATATTAACAGAAGCTGGTGAGAGAGGAAGTGGGAATATTTTAATAGATTTGAAATGCTCTTTTCATGAATTATTTTTCTGTGAGGAGATGAAATGCATCACCGTATGGACGCATTTTGTTCTCATGGTCTGTCTTATTTAAAGAAACAGTCATAACAAGCATGGTCACAAAGCTTTATATGGCTTCTTTATTATTTTGCTCTTGTTATTGTGCCTCTGCGGGGTCTACATAGAAGAAAATCACTAGATCAGCAGAATGCCGCTGCCATTGCAGAGCCTTTGTGTAGATCTGTATGGCAGTAAAAATATGAACAATATTTCACTGAATCCCATCCCTCATTATTTTGGGGCCATTTCCTCAGCAGGCTGTCACACAATACTAAGGACTAGTTGAGTACACAACTACTTGAATGATGCAGAGAATAAAAGAATATATACTTCTTTGTGGAAAGAAAACCCACCTAGGCCCAAATAGAAGGAAATCACCACAAATGCACCTTGTATCTACTTGTCTAAACAGACCTATTTATTTCTGTACAATATGCTTTCCAGTCCTCAGGTTGTCTCTCAACCCATTTTTTTAAAATCAGTCCATCATAATAATCACACCAGGGACAGACTTTGTTGACTCACTTCTTTAAAGCTATCTTATAAATATGCAGTAACTGTATTTGTGTGAATTCACAGCTCCACATTCCTAGCTTAAATGCTCAGTCAGTTTTAAATTGTATCTCCACCTAGTGCCTGATAGAATCACAGACGGGCAATAAAAAAATTCCCATAATCCTATTACAATGGAAAAGTCCATTATTTGAATCTTTCCATAGAAGGGACCTGCCACTTGTCTCAGGAACAGCAGAGGAGCTGTGGCTGCCTGATATCCCACAACCTTGGAGCAGGGTATTCTAGATATGGGGGCAATTTGAGAAGCCCATAGACTTTGTGGATCAAAAGAAGGATACTTTCTTGGTGTTGCAAAGGATTGCAAGGTAGCCCTAGGCCCAGCTAAAAAGATACGACCGAGCCTCAAGCAACTGATCCTGAAATAGCAGGCAGCTGACCTCAAACTGCCAACATCTTTCCTTAATGCTCCTTACCATTTAGCATTCTGCAGGAAATCTACACACTGATGATTTAGAGCTCTTAGTGGGGCATAGAAACTACAATACTGGGATCATATCTCTGTCATGACTGGGTTTCCTAATGACATTTTTAATCTAGAAAATGCTGCCTCTGGAAACAATGACTGTTCAGAGCCTACAGATAGATTGATTTTTTAATTATTTTTTCCTCCTAAATTGCCTTTGAGGAAATGCTTGCAAATCATTTTCCATCTTCAACAGAAAAAGTCTTTCTCTTGGTTTAGTAAAAAAACAGAGTTAATCTACTAAAATGAAAAAAAACCCCAAACAGTAAGATTTTCTTATTGACTCTGCTTTTTTATTTTTTAATATTATTTGTTCCTGGAGCAATGGACACTGCTGTTCCCTGGGACATAAAAAAAAAAAAAGATAGTGCAGTATGTTCTCACAGATGTAGTGTGACAGTTCTGGGAAGGTAGAAGGTTAGAAAGCTTTTTTTGTATCTCATTTTGCTGATTCAGTTTGAGTATTAGCTAGATACACTGTCACTAGTTGTACCATCCCTGTTTTGTAAAATATTAATTTTCTGTCACCTGCACTTACGTCATTAAGTGCTTAACTTTCTTCATATTGTAAGGTTTATGAAATCAGAATGTTTAATGCATTCATTTTAAGAAAATATAGCTTCTTCCTCTAAATGTATCTTTGCTGTTTCCACAACAGACAAAATAATTGCTACCATATAATTAAATAGGTTTCAAATAAAAACCCCAAGAAAAACTACACCCACAGACATGCATGCATACCCCACACCCCAAATATCTTAGATGTTACACATTACAATTGATCTTACGATATATTCTAGTAATGCAAAGACATTGTTTGCATTGCTATAACTAGTTGGTAAATACATTTCTCATAGCTTTACAAATGAAGCTCTCTATCGAGGCCGTGGGCATTCTTTGACACTCGTGGAAGAAGGCTGAGCACTTGAGTAGAGGACGGGCAGTACAAATAGACCCCTCTACAAAGCTGCCCCAGGAGCTGGAGGCCTAGGAATGGGATGGCAGTAGGGTAGGGTTGGGTTGAGCCACCCACACCATTTTGTTTCAGGGGTTTCTTTGCAGACTCAAGCAGAGAAGCCTGTGCTCTTTCCAACCCCCATGCAAGAGCACATTGCTGTGGCTGAGTTTATGCATCTCTTGAGTGCATCGCCTGTGCTACTGCTCTTGCCTACTTCTCATTCAGAGGTGACTCTGGACCAGTCAGCTCAGGAAGCAGTCTCTGGGGGCTAATTTCATCCCTACCAGCCTTTACAAAGGTGCTGCAAGCTGCCACTCTGTTGATGAATGGCTATTGGAACGGGGGCACGGGTCTCTTGAGCCGTTGTACAAAGCAATCCTCCTGTTAGCCAGAGTTAGAAAAGGCTGTTAGCATAAGTAGGCCTCTGCAAGAAAATGCAAGTCGAGCTGATAAGGAAGTGTTAAGTTGTTTACGAGGAGCAGAAGAAAGAGGTAATCGGTGAAGAACGTGGGAAAGGACCCTGGAACAAGACACTGCAACTTTGTATCAAAGATCTGCACCTGTGGCAAGTCCAGTAAACCCTGGAAAGCCCCGGCACAGTTTAAGAGTTAAACAGTGCAAATGTAACCATTTTAGAGCTTGGCCAATAGCATAGTGCCTGATAGGCATAATTAACCAGAATGTAATAAAAAGGTTTGGATTTTTGCAATAAACGGAAGCTTGTGTTACCAATCATATTGATTGACGGCTTGTTTTCCCCCGCCATCCGCACCACTCCTGTGGAGGAAATGGGAATGGCAGAATGCAGTATAAGACCCAGAAAAGATGATATATACAATAGATGCAGGAGGTGCACCATTACTATAGGCAAGTTCCCAAAATAGCATGAAGATGGTGTTTTTGAGCTTTTTGTGCCTTTTTGTTCTGAGCAGAGATCCTTGGAGCAGGGTATACCTCAAATGTGGTTAATTAAATACTGCTTTGTTTGTAATTCCATGTGGAATTGTCAACGAACGCAAGTAGTTTGAAGAAAAACAATACACAGCATTTTTCCTTTTGTGCTGTTGCTGGTTTAAATGTTATGTACTCCTGTGGTATCCAGGAGCAAGGAGAAAAGGAGAAAGCCAGGTGAATGTTACTAGAGCTGTTTGAAATTTAACTTCTTCCTGTTGAAAGATGAGAGCAAATTTCCAGGGCAGAAACTTGGCAAAAATAAAAAGCTGAAAAATTATAATATTTTGGATTCCTGTAGCATCACTGACAAAAAAAATCTTCAAGCCAGGATGCAAATAAATGCAACACTCAGCCATCCTTTTAATTTTTGGCAATCCACCAAAACCTGTTTCTTTTCTAAACAGAAAACAGTTTTTCCTTCCTAATGTATTTTAAATTTTAAATGAAAGTGTTTTTTTTTTTTTTCTAGAGTCAGTTTTGTCAAAAACCTGTTTTCTGTGGAACACCATTTCAGCTGCAGAGTTTCAACAAGCTCTTGTTGCTTCTGAACTCAAGCTTCCCGTGTAGTAACACATTGCGCTGTTGGCACGCTCCTCTAACTAACAGCCTATAGCATATTTAGTGTCATCTGTTCCTGTTTCCTTGGCTAAGGCATGGGCATCATGCCATATATCTTTGTATCCTTGGACATTTTTACTGTTTTTAAAAATAAAACCCCACTTGCAACTTAAACAATCCTTGTGATTTTTTTTTTACTAAATGCTACTCTGTGTTTAACGTATTAATGCAATAAAAGCGGTGTGGGTATTGCTGAGCTGGTTGGCATCTCTTGTAAGGTGGTGAGGGTTTTCATGTTCACTGAAGGTCAGAGAATGAGGGTGCTAAATACTTGGCTTCTTGAGCACATGCTACTTACAACTGTGAACATTTGTTTGCATAGTCCTGGTTAAAAAAAATAAAAATCATTATTATTCTTTGGTGTAGAAACAGAGATACCTAAGTGCAAGCCAAATTTTCTAGCACAATGGAGCCAGGGTAGAATTTTTCACATTTCTGTTGGGAAAGGTAAGCAGGAAACCAGTACTCCTAAACAGAAACAGGTATGGCTGGGGTAATTATTTGTTATAGAGATGTTTTAGAATAACTCTCCCTTCCCTGTGTTATTTTACATTGTTGATATTTGCACTCCCCTTGCGCTGGGACAGTGTTTGAAGACAAATCTAAAAGAACAAACCTAATTGTTGCAAGACATGGAATTCATCTATTCAAATACAGCTATTTCGAACATACATACATGGTGTTTACCAATAGCCATCAACTCTCTTTGCAGGTAGAAATGCAAAGTAAGCACTTTTGTGGTGTAAGTCAAGCAGTGAGTTCATGTGGTCAGAGGAGTTTTGTCCTGGAAAAGGAAGGGAAAGAAGGGTCAGAGCTGGATATTTGTGTTGCTGCTATCATCTCGGGCTCCATAGATGAGTCCCAACTGGATGATTTTTGCCTGAACCTCACTCAGAAGGTAGGAAGCCTTCTTACTTAGTACTAAAGTTGCACATGTATGTCTTCCTAGCAGTCATCTTCTGGGGCTACCTTTTGTCTGACCCAGGGTAACAGTAAAACTGTGATAGCTGAGAAAAGTTAAAAATTTTTTCTAGGACAGCACTCATGTTTTATGTCTATATATTCTGGAACTCTGCTTATAAGAGTTTTGTAATTGTACTTTCAATGAAGAGTTTACCATGTTAATAGTTAAAGTTGATCAATGGCAAGGAAGACTCAGTGTCATTGGTCTTCTGACTGGCAGGCATAATTTTAGCAAAACAAAATCTCTGTCCCAAAGAGCTTATAAACATGATTCAACCTGAAACATGTTTCTGGGACAATCTTTGGTTGTTTATGCCATATATAAAAAGAGTCAAAATAGGACCAACTTAATTCACATTGTAACTCCAGCAATGCTATTTCATTCTGGATTTCACATTCATGTCTTCCCTGAAATTGAGTGACATTGGGGTATTACATTTGAGATGGCACAGTACAAAAATACTAAGAGTCATTGTGCTGATTTTGATGCAGATAGAGTTACTTTTCTTAATAGTAGCTAGTTTAGGGCTATGTTTTTGTTTTGTGCTGAAAATATTGCTCATAATACAAGTACGTTTTAGTTATTGCACAGCATTAAGGCCTCTTCTGGTTCTTACACCATCCCATCAGTGATCTGGCAGGGGATGCACAAGAAATTGGGAGGTGTTACGGTTGTGATAATTGTCTTCAAGTGACCAAAAGGATATTTCATACCATATGATGTCACACTCAGCATATAAAGATGGAAGAAGGAGGAAGTAAGAGGGACTTTTGGAGTGATGGTGTTTGTCTTTGCAAGTCATCATTAGACATGATAGAGCCCTACTTTCTTGAAGATGTCTGAACACCTATGTCCTGATATGAAATAGAGAATGAAAACCTTGATTCGCTTTGCTTGCACATGTCTATTGCTTTTTAAATTGTTCTTATCTCAACCCACGAGTTTTCTCACTTTTGCCCTTCTGTTTCTCTACCCCATCCCACTAGGGAAGAGTGAGTGAAGAACTGTGTGGCGCTTCGTTGTCATCTGGAGCTAAACGATGACAGTCATTTATCTTCAATATCCCTGTGAAGGTATAAAAGACTAGGATAAAACCTGAGGAGACTCTTCTGTTCAGGTGATGTACAAGATTTAATCAGAAACGATTGGTTTAATATTCTGCAGATGCTGAGGACAAAGCAGGAATGATACTTTATAATACTCTTGGATCTTTCCTCTGGAGACCTTTGGCAATACGGTCCTCTAATACCTCATCTTGCAGGCTGTGATTTGAAAATTATGTTGAAACCCTTAACACATCCTGGCAGATATCCAGCTCAAACCATAGAGATGAGTCTGTCTGCTTGTTCCTGACTGGCTGCCTGCTTATATACATTGTTTGGACAACTCTCGTAAAAGTGTCCAGCAATGTAGATTGTGTGCATTTCCCAACAAGGTTATGATAGTTGGTTCGGCTTTTCCTATTAAGCAAGTGATTGACATGATTGCCAAGACTAGAAAGCACTATCTTGGCTGTTCAACACACCTCTAATTTCAATATGTAATATACAAAATGAGCACATCTCATTTTCAAGACAAACTGTTCTGATAATTACCTCTCAATGACAGCAAGTCAGATCTTACTTCATAGTGGAATTTGTCTGACCCTGCCTTTATTCAAAATTTTCATTGTTGTCCTATAACAGGTCTGTTCTTTATTTGACCCTTCAGGCCTACCTCCTCTCTGTTTTGTCTTTCATAAGGCATGTTTTGAGACTTTAAGGTAATACAAACTTTACTTTCAAGCCTTTTCTTCTTTTTCCTGTCGTCCTATGAATGTGCTCCATATCACTGTGGACAACTGAACCATGCCCACTATTCCCAACTGGCCAGGCCCCTGCACAGCAGAAAACTCCCACTCTATTATTTAATATCCTTCTTCTTTTGATGTCAAAGACTGAAGCAACTCTTCACACTACCCAGTCTGACAACTCCCATGTACCATCTCTGTGTTCCTATCCAGTAGGTGGGATCTGCCTCCCACACTTTGTCATATTTCAACATTTTTTTTTCATTGCAGCCACCTTGCCATGTAATTGAAATCCTCCCATAAGGGCAAGTATCCTTCTCATTATTTTCTACTCCACTAATCTTTGTAATGTGCACACTTTGTTGACAATAGCGGTAAATCCTGGGACAGACCTATATTTAAAACTTTACCTTTGAAGATGAATAAGGATCACAATTAATCCATGATATATGGGCTCACTAGTGGCATCTTTTAAAAGACAGTCATAAAATTTCAAAAGCCCTTGTAGCTCTTTTAAAATTTATGGGAAAAATATAAATGACAAATAATTTTCTTTGTATTTCTATGATTATGCTTTTGAAATAGTTTCATCTGTTATACTAAATGCTTGTGACTGAAATCAAATGAATTTGATTTATTGTACCCAGACCAAGTTATGCATAGCAAAGTATGGTCTCTAAGCAATTGTGTAATTCAACGAAATGTTGAAACAGGAAAATTTCAGAAAAAGAAATTGTTCTTCATGTCAAAGTTTCCAAAAAGCTTTCTCCTTAATTATATTTTTTCTGTTACAGATTTCTTTACTAAGTGTTCATTTATTCTTCTGTGCTAGTCTTTTCGATTAGTGGATGAATTCTTTCTCCTTTTTCCTTCATCACATTAATGGTCACAGGAATGTCATAGCATGATTAAGCTTTTCTTGGAATAATGCAGAGTGGAATGTGTGACTAGAAAAGACTTGACTGCTCGGTGTAGTCTAACACCATATAAGACAGGAAGTGTCTGAGTGTTTTAATGAAAAATGAAAGTTTTAATCTTTTGAGATTATATGGACTTTTAATTATAAATAATTAAAAATGACTGTCCTTGGTTAAAGGACAATGCCAGGTGTTATCAAACAAATCAGAAACGTATGGGAAAGGTAGCAATTTATTAAATATATGAAATGGGTATATATATGGATGGGTGTATGGATATGGATATCAATGAACTGATATGACTTGTGGTGAAGTGGTGAACCAAAGAAAAACCCACAAAACCAATAATCAATGTCCTTGGAAATACAGTTGTCCCTTATGCCCTCTGGCAGTTCCGATGCGCTGGAGGTGCAGGAGCTGCAGTGACTCCTCCGGGCAGTGGGGGACGCTCGGGACCTCAGGGGGGGGACAGTGACTCCCTTCCAGTCTCTGAGAACGGAATCCAGAGGGGGAAAGAAACACATGCGAAGAGAAATGGGGGGTGCTGAGCCCAGGGACTGAGGGGGACGGGGGATCCCCCGGGAACACAAGGAAAACTTAAGAGATGGCAACACACGAACTCAGATCTTTGGTGGGGGCCTGCGGTGGCCTCCGGGTGTCTGCGGTGGTCTCTCAGGGATCTCAACAGCTGAAAGATAGCGGCCGGCGAGCTCAGGAGGTCGTAGAGGAAGGCGGGAGTGGAGGGAGTCGGGCCGGGTCCCGGTGGGCAGCGCTGCAGGGGTTCCTCCCTGTCCCTCGCCACACACCCAAAGAAGAAACCTGTCTCCCCCACCGGTCCTTTCTCTCATGCACCTCTCCAGTGGAGCAGTTCATTAAGTCCCAGGGAAAGGGGGTTATGGAAGCGCACACCCCCACCCCGTTTTCCCATCTTCCGACCTGATGTGCTCCAAGCCTGGGAGGGGACACGACTTTCTTTGCTATCTTCTGATCTTGAAACGAGGCTCTCTGCTCTTGTGCCCAATCAGATGCCAGGCGGGGCATGTCTGTCCCAAAAGCTCTTCCCCTTCTCCCGAGAACAAAGGTGGCACGGTCCTGCCCAGGAGTGTCCCGCCTGCAGCTCATGGGTCGGGGGCTCAGCCGCAGCTCCTCGCTGGTCCGAGGAAAGGAAAAGAAGTAATTTTTCTGTTTTCCTCTCCAACCCATCACAATGACGCACTCAGAGTTGGGGTTCGGGAGTTGAGCTTCAACAGTTCAGATTGCTTTTGAGAAAATTTCTAAAACCTAAAGCTAATTGGAATAGTTCCTATGGATTTTTAATTTATTTAATTAATTTAAAAAATATAAATGGAAAGATATTTTATATACAGACTTTGAAGCTCATTTTCTTTAGACACAATAAGTATAAATGGCTATATGCAAAGATGAAACAGGTTTGAGACTAGGGGAAAAATTAAAATTAGAAAGGAAATTATATTCACATAGGAAAAATGATGTCCATTTAGGTCAGAAGGGAGTGTCAGCTCTGATAGCTGTGCTCTGGCATGTCTTATCTGATGCTCACAACTTGATTTGTATTGTGCAGTGACAAAGCTTCATCCTATCACAGCAGATGAACTGAGCATTTCCAAGATGGAGAGTAAATATCTCCTTGGCTATATTGTGAAGTGACTTCTAGGTATAGCTGTGCTTAGGATTGAAAAAAACTATACAGCAATATAAGAAGTTGAACAGGCACAAGGGAAAGCTTCACTTACATACTATATTCCATAAAGAGCTGCCTTTGTTTCTGAATAGCTCTGTTCAGACTTTGACATCTTCCTAAGGAGCTGACATGTTTCTGAATGCAGGGTTCTCTCTGGAACAGGAAAGATTGAAGAATAATCTATAGATTTTTATTTCAGTTGTGCTGCTTAAGATCACAATATTCATTATGAAATCTATGCATGAGAATGCTGTGATAACTCTATGAATTTAGAGATAGAATTTTAAAATGGAATTAAAATATTTGATGGAAAATACAAGTTTTGTTGAAGCAGATTTTAACAAGGCATACTTTGCTTTCACTTTATATGTTTGCATTCTTGAAGTATAAATGGTAAGCTGCAGTATCCTGATAATGACTTCCATTATCTCCTGTATGCTTTTTTAATGCTTTATTGTGAAAAAACGGAGATTTTCCACTTTTCTATCCTAAAACTTTGAAAGGTCAGGATTTGGAAGGTGCCAAATGTGTGTATTTTGAGTTTGAATTTCAATATATAAAAATTGGAAAATATGCTTTTCCCAAAAAGAAAGAAGAAAGAGGAAGAGATACAGAGACACATTTCCTGACTCTGAACCAGAACAACAGAAGAAAAGTGAGCTATCAGTAGAAATAGATTTTATTGTTGCCTGTAATCTGTGTTTTCCATTTACACCAATTTCTGTGCAGACTGGGGCCTATTTTCCATTTGTTGTTTGTGAGTAACTCCCAGTGTTTGAAATGGAAGTTATTTGTTGTATCAAAGAGGAAAATGTGGTTAGAATGCTATTGTAACTGGTTTTTTTCCCCCTATTTTTTTGTACTGTGTGTTATTATTTTGTGGAGTGCCATTTTTTTTTCCGCAGTGTTTCCCATATTCTGAATAAGACCAGCTCACAGTAATTACAAAAAGAAGGGCATTCTTTGCTGCAGTGTGCTTTCATTTCAGGACTCTCTGCAAGTAAACTTGCAGATCAGGATAGTTTTTGTTTCCCAGTTTGGTCTGGTTTGCTTTATTAAAGCCATGTCAATGTTCCAAATGATCTCTGCTCAGCTTCTGAGTTTTAATACAAACTGGAAGCTCACAGCAGTCCCTCTGGTTCACATAATCAAATTTAAGTTCATAGTTTCTTTACAGTAAAGAGCTTAGCACATCACTAGGAGGTTCTAGAATGAATTTCTCAGCTGAGTCAGGAGTAGGTGGGCTAAGTTGTCTCAGTATTGCAATCCATGAAAGGGAAGCATCAGATTTTAATTACTAGGGCAATGCTGCTAATGTTCAAATATTTTTTTGCACTGAGCAAGTTATTTTTTTCCAAACGACAGTGCAGATTCAGAATGATCAAATTCTGAGACATTTATTAACAAAGCAAGTTTTTTTTTAAAGTAATGGGCCTGATTGAATAGTTTCAACTTGGAGGAGTTGATTTGTACCAAGCACTCAATAATCTGTAGAAAAGCACACAGATGCTGTCCTATTGCTTCTGATTTTCCTTGTGTAGCCGTATTTGTGCTCTGGTTGTACAGAGAGTGAAGTTGCTACTAAACATGAGAAGTTTCACTTGTGAACTAATGGACAAGTTGTCTTTGTGACCTAAAATTTTTTCAGTAGTGTATTTTATATTTTGCTGAATTATATCTTGCTGGAAATGTGTCTTCATTCTGAAGGATCCCAGGATGGAATTTGTCTATTTCACTTTACCTCACCTTGTAACACTGAGGTCTCAATTTGAGCTTTCTACCAAATGAGTTTGGTTGCAATTTATGAAAGTGCATGCTTTTATGTCTTAGTTCTAAAAGATGACCTAAAAGAGATCAAATGAACTTTTCCTTCCTAGAAGGAATTCCCTTGCAATTTCAGTGGTAGCCATATTTGCATGTGAAAATACCCGTTATCTGGGAAAATGTCTCCAAAAGAGAAAGAAAACCAATGGCATAAAATAATGTGATGATGGAAAATCTCAGAAAGCCTTTTTTATTCTCTACCTTTTTTTTTTTTCTTTTTTCTCTACCTTTTTTATTTTTAAATAGACATGTGTCTGTGTTTCAGAGCTTTGTTGACTGACTCTTTGGCTGATTCCTTCTGGACTATAACTGGGCACTGCAAATAAATCTGTCACCTGAACAACTATTAGTGGCCTTTTTATCCAGCAAGAAAGTGGCCTGCTTTCTACACATCGTTGTATGAGAAAGGGATGAAGTATTTGAGCAACCAACTGTAAGAATCAGTCTCTTTTCTCTGGTCAATTTTCCACTCACTGTTGAATGATTGAGGGCAAACAGTCTCAGTTTTGAAATTTTCCTTTACTAAATTTTGGTTTCAGATAAACCACTCTGAAGTACATTGGAAAATTGAAAGCCTAATGTTCTTACTCAACCAAGAGAAAGGAAAAGCTTTGGGATGTCACAGTACGAATCTGTGCTGTGTAAGGACAAGTGATGAGTCAGATTCCATACTTCCGTGGCGCTATAAGAATTGTTGTTGAATGTAAAGTCTTGCCAACTGCTTGATAATGTTTTGTTTCAAAGCAGGATTTAGAGAAAAGGTAATAACCAAGCTTTTGAGACAAATCAGACTGCTTGTCAGAACTTTTTCTTTTGGTCTTCAACCAACATATTTTAGAAAGATAATCTCAACTATCACACAATTTTCATTTTCCCACCAATTCACTGGTTAATTTGGCTGAATTTCTTGAATTTCAAAGGTATACAGTCACTATTGTTTTGTCAAACAGGTATATGCTTGCATGGTTTGATTATAGAGTTAGACTAGCAGCATTGGAAACTTAAATAATATTTTTTGCTATCTTAGTAGAGGAAGGAAAACTTTTTTCTTTAACAATGATTTCATAGCTGCCTGTAGGATAGTTCAAGTATCATCTGGGTTTTGAGATCTTTTTGTTGAAAGTGCAAAAGGTACATTGTCCATCACACAATTTCAGTTTTTCTGTTAGACCCATCTAAGGATAAAATGGAGCAAGGAACTTAGGCCTATGTGTAGTATCTTGTTACTGAGCAGTTTCACTGGCTTTAACAAGTCTGCTCAAATGCCTAAGCAGTTTCGCTGGGATGGAGCCTAGGGATAACAATTAATTTTGGCAGGATTCTTTGCAAATAGCTTTTTCATATGTGCATTTGTCCAGTGGTTTCTGAATGTCAGAAATCCAGTAAGAAATTGGAGCTGTAAGAATCTAATTCCTATTTTTAATTGCCAGAATCAGTCAGTTTCCTTGGTATTCTTTTCCACAGTGACTAGCAATGCTTATCTACATTGTGGTTTTTGAAACAGGCAACCAGAAAGTAAATCTAAGGTGAAGTGAAATGAAATTTCTAAGAATCATTTTGAAGTATTGATAGTGCCAGCGTGTCCTTAATAACAGTCTATGATGCGCTGTTACCAAACTCCAAACCAAACAAATAATACGAGTTGGAATCATCTGTCCCATACTTACGACAACTGATAACATTAATGCCGATGTTTAAACATCTCTGTTTTCACCATGTTATCTTACTTGGTGATTCATAAACTCTCTGCTATCTGTGGATTAGCTAGCGATCAGATCTGCCTCATGAATAGTTTAGTCATTCGTTCTACAACCAAATACTTTTATACAAATTATTATATAGTTTGTCCTCTATTGGTAAGAAGTCAAACATCCCAGCTCTGGCAAATAGGACAGAAATCACCAGATTTGTTGAGATAAAGAAGAACAAAGCTTCAAGCCAAATCTGACTGACAGATGGGTGACTTGAAGGTTACAAAGTGACAACTTAATGAGGCTTTTGGAAGACTATCAAGTCTCAGAGAGAAAGGATGAGGCATTTCTGAAGCAAAAAACTCTGTGATCAGCTCAGTTGTTTAGGACGTGGTGGTAATAACACTAAGGTTGTGGGTTTGATCCTTGTATGGGCCATTAATTTAAGAGTTGGTCTCAACGATCCTCGTAGGTCCCTCCCAACCCAGAATACTCTATGATTCTGTGATCTTAAATGTTGTTATCATTCTGCTGGCGCAAAACCATATCCTGCAGCTTCTTGGCTCATAAGTTTGGCCATCAAACGTCTTCAGGAATTATTTTCCTGCAGGGATACGGCCTCACGCTCTCCCAACAGCAGCCTTTAGATCGGAGGGTGCCGATATCCATAGCGCCCAGCGGGGCTGCACGGAGGAAAGAGGCTTCAGCACCACGGCCAGCGCCGTGGTGGGGAGCGGGTATGCGGCGGGACAGCGCACGGCGTGACCGCAGCTGGTTGTCTATGACTATCGTTTGTCGGCCAAAGGGGGACTGAGCGGAAAGGCAGCTCATGGTGCTGACTATCACTAACTAGGAAAAGTCTTTTATGTGCCTGGGCAGGAGGTGGCCGGGATGAGCCTTGGAGAAAGCACAGAATGGGCAGAGCACGCCGGTAAGTGGGCACTGCCTGATATAGCCGTGCTATGGGAAAGAGGTGTGCCTGGGATATGGCCAGAAGAGAGGAAACGAAGCTGAAACGTGTCCAGCTGAGAGATTGCAGCAGCAAGGCTTGAGGTATCTGACTTCAGAATCTAGATGCGAACCTAATGAAGGGTCTTCTTCTCATCTCTCTCTGCTGCAGATCCCATTCAATGAGAATAATTCACATTCAAATACTTGAATTTTTAGAGGTCTGTGCAGTGCAGCTAATAGCTTTGAACCTGGTGGTGATCACTGAGTGCCTGCATATTTCTGCAGACATGGCCACACATTTCACTTTTAAAAAAAGTATGGCAAATCACACATACAGACTCTGCGTCAAACCCAGTAAATTTGCAAGGAATGGTACTGAGGAACTACCATGGGCCACAATAAATCTTCCTTTGCAAGCTTAATTTCTCCTGCTGTTCCTGCATATTATCTTTCCTTAGGCTCTTTGCCCATACAGTAGGTATCATGGAGCTGTCCTGACAATGATTCCAGTGTGTTAAGGAAGTGGTTTCCTGTAGGACTTGTCAACATCAAATATAGTAATTTAGACAAGAAGAGGTGGGGCACTTCTGATGTGATATATTGTTATGGAGAAATGCATTTTTCAGTTTCTATCAAACAGTTCCTCTACAGTGACAGGAAAAATTGTTAAACCATGATTTTCACATTTGGCCACTACTTACACAGTCTGCATTTTCTTATCCCACCTTTGAAGTGATTCTGATTCTTGGTTTGCAGAGGTTCTGGCACAACAAGCAACACTTGAGCTCTCTGGAAAATGTCCAAAAGAAGAGGATTCTAGGAAAATACAAGATGATGTGTTACGGTAGAGATTATGAAAAATCGGCTCATGTGAAACTCATAGACTTCCAGTTTACAACTCCTGTTTTCCATTTTAAAACTCCCCGTGCTTAAGTCTCTACCAATTCATCTTCTTGAAGCATAGAGAAATATAAATTTCTTCATATTTGCAAAGTTCTTACTTTGAGTGGAAGACCATGCAATATATATGCAGAGACATTATAGGTGTCAATACTCATTTCAAACTTAAGTGCCGTAGAATGTAAAGGAAGAATGAAAACCCAGGCTAGAACAACAAAGAAAGCAGATAATGGCATAAATGTTATTTTACCCTTTGGCCACCTGTTGCAATACAGCCAAAGCCACCAGTGACTGAAAGTCATTACTGTTTGACAGCTGCTCCATGTGCTTTGTAAAATGACTGTGTAATTGTTCTCAACCTTCTTTCTTGTGGACAGGTGTCCATGCCATGATTAGCACTAATTGGCAATGTTGTTGGCAGTCACAGAAGGGAAACTAATGAAAGAATGAGCATGGAGGGAGAGTAAATTTCTCACTGCCCAAAGCAATATGCCTGCCTCTGCCTGCCTGTTCTGAGAACACAATGTCAGCTCTGCGTCCACCCCTTCCTCAAGCATACTGTTTGGGAGAAGTCAAGTTGTTTTAACAGACAGAAACACTGGCTATCTTAAAAAGGAATTGAGTCTGACAATTGAAAAAGATCTGGTTTAGGAAATTTTAAACTTGTGCCTTAATCAATGTTTGATTTTAGCTTGATTAGAAAGTAAGTTTTCAGAAAGGGAGTAAATACAGAGAAGGAACTTAAAAAATAAAGCATCCCAAGGGGAACTAAGAGGCTCCTTTTCATAAAAAAACCCCCCATGTTTAGGATATCATCAAGTCTGTCTCTTGAATGCTGTCACAATAACCTTCATGACATGGTTAAGTGTGTGTCTATCTCAGAAACTATCCACTGTCTGGATACAACTTTACGTATCCATTGAAATTGTACAGAACTGCTGGTAGATGTAAAACTAGAGTTTGATCCATGTCTTTCAAGTGAACACTCAGACACCTGCAATGTAGCAAATGTTATAAATTCTCTAGTCATTCAAATCAGCAATTCTCTGATTGTCTCATTATGTGACATAATGTTTGAATTTTTGTGAAAGCAGATGTGTGTGTAGTCTCATTAGTAAGAAAGAATCCTAGTGACCAGTGCATAATGACCTATTCAGGAAGTGACATCACTCACCCTGAAAAAAATCTGAATTCTGATGCCATCTTCTATCCTAATTGTTATTCCTTCCCCAGACACCTTAAAATTCGTACCTGTTCTCTTGAGTTGCTATGTCAAGTCTGTTTCATATCTACCAGTTCTACAAACCCTGAAGAAATCACCTTTGCTGTGAATGTTTATAATGATGTCTTTTCCTGAAGTGGAGGCTGATAGGCATAAGTTGAGTGCATTTAAATACAGAGCAAAACATACCATAAGCTTGTCCAGGTTTGTACATTATTTTGCAGTACAAATGGAGAAAACTCCCAACCTCTAGTGATCAGGTAGGGGTAGATAACACTGAGAGAGGGTACAACAATGTATAGTTCTTAGCTCTCAGAACAGGTCAAATGGAAGCACATGTCTTAAAAGGGCATGGGAAAAGTAAAAACTAAAAAAGATGAGGATTGTGTGTGAGGAAAAAAAAGATAATTCCTTTGAAGTGAAGGTGAGTAGCTGAAGTAGAGATGCATTGGAGTGGGAAAGCCTGATACTGTTGTGCTACCATGCAGGAAAAAGAAAGAGGGCATGCATTGATTCTTGTATATCATTGAGTTCTCCTCAATGACTTATCAGCATGGAGCCAACTGCATCTTGTATAATGGATGTACTTTCTGTAGGATCAATACAGGCTCATCACACAGCTAGCAGCATTGAACACCTTTTCTGTCTCAGCCTACAGCATTTATTCTTTCTTTCTGCTTATCCCACCTTATGTGTTCTGATGACATGGCAATAGATTTTGTTAGGTAATGTTATCTTCACACAGACGTAGGAGTAGAGATGAACAGTGGCAATGTGGAACCTTAATAATACACTTCTAAGCCCTCCCCAGCTGTTACGGGACAGTAACCAGTCCCACAGTCTGAGTCACCACAATGACTCAGAGGAAAATGTTTCTGGAGCACCTTTCAGACAGTGTAGTGGTTTTGAACCTACTTTTTCTCACTAAAGGGCGTGCACAACAAAGATGACAGAATACTGAGCAAAATTAGCAGCAGGGGAACAGTTTATTACTTGGGATTCAAACTAGGGATAAAGGGACAACTTATGGGGACTTAAAATTTTACACAGAGAAACACTCAACACACAGAAAACAAAAAAAAAGGGAAACAGGGAAAAAAACCCAAAAACAAAAAACCCCAAACTGCTTTCCAAGCTAGGTGACTAGCTGAAAAAACAGAGGGAGGGGTAGGGAAGCTGTCTCTCTCCCTCCCTCTCTGATGGTGTCACTCCCAGGCCTTGAGGTTTTCTGCAAAACACAAAAGAAGTGAAAAGTGACCCCCCTCCCAGGACACCTTCGGGAAGTTACTACTTGCTACCAAGCTGGACTTCGCTCCAGTGCCGAGGGGAACGGGTGGAGTCATGCCACGTGGTCTGAGACACGAGAGGAGAGGGGCTGTGTGCTCCACCTCTAGACAGGATGCCAAAGAGAGGGAGGACTTCCGTGCTCGGCTTTTAAGCCCTCCAGGTCTCGCGTGAATCTCGCTGTCTTCTTCCTGGCCAAGCTGTCTTCTCATTGGCCAGCGGAGCCGGGCTCTGCCTCTTTTCCAGGGTCTTCACCCCAGGAAAAATGGAAGTTCCTGCTGGAGACCGCATGGTCAGGGGTCGAGGCGCCATTTTCACTGGCCGCAGGCACTCCGGTGACACCCTGGAGTGATTGCCGCCGCTGTCTCCAGGGATCCCCCGCAAGAGGGACCCCCGGGGCTGCCAGAGTACTCCCATGGCCATGCTCTTGGGGCTGCCACTCATGCCGGGACTGGGGGACCACCACACACCATGTGCAGTGCTGCCGGCCCCAGGGCTGCCCACCGCTGGCTGCGAATTGCCACCGCCGCGCACCGCCGCCAGCTGGAGCCGCCAGCCACA
>VXBA01005601.1:437137-513299 GCA_013399895.1 Serilophus lunatus
CGCGGCTCGGGGCGGCACTGCCCGCGGTACTGGGCAAGCCACAGCCTCGCTGCTGCTTTGTTCCTGTGCCCTCCTGCCTCTGCCGGAGCCGCACTGCCCGCCAGAACTGCGGATAGGGGAACACCCTCAGCAAGTCCATGCTTTGCTCTGTGGCTCCACTTGGAGCCAGCGCCGGCCTCGCCCACCACGCCGCCTCGCCGCTGCCGCCCCTGGCCCCGATCCAGGATGCAGGGAAATGACCATGGTGACAGACCTCGCAGGTTTAGACACCAAGATCCAAGCCCCCCTTCCCTTCTTAAGGAAAACAGGATTTTACACAGACAAGGCAAGTGGGCACCCCTTACACATCCTCCCCCTCCCCAAGCCCCAAGGTCCCCCCCCCAGACCACCCTGAGACCCGAAGTCCCCCCCGACACCCCCAAAAGAGACCCCCAGACCCCTCAAACCCCAACAGACAGCAGGAGTAGTCTATGGGAATATGAAACTTATTACAAGAAGCCAAGAAGTGTATTTTGGGACTGCACAACATTTTTATGGATGTTTTGGGAGGAATCAAAAGTGAGGAAAGGGATGTATCTAGGTGATTTGGTGTGGGAAAGAATTTGTCAAAAAAGAGTGGTAAAAGGCTGGTTCCATGTAAAAAAGGTTGCTGGCCATGCCTGGCTCCTGGTCTTCTCACCACATTCCATTACTATTTTTCAAGGAACTCTTTATTTTGTGTGCATGTGTGTGCATGTAGATCTGCTCCAACAACTGGGGCATGTGAGGTTGTGATCACAAGGAAATACCAAGGCGGTCTAGCTGGTGACATAGATAAGAGTCCTGGTAGTTGCATATTGAAACATCCAGAAGTCTAGGCCAGATACTACAGTGACCAGAGGGGCTAAGAATTGACTTCTAGAGGGATCAGAGGCTTCAAGACAAATTCTAGGAATACTGTATTCTGAGCATGGCCTGACAGACCCATTTGGGGGTGTGCAGCCAGCTGCTAAGTCTGCATGTGAATGTCTGTATTATGTGCCCATCTGAGAAGTGAGGGGTCTGTACAAGCAGCCATAGTGGGGTTTGTACACCATGTGCTGGCAACTGGATAGACCTATTATCTAACATCCAAATACAGCATAGACTATATTGAAGGGATCCATATTGTATACATATAGATATATTTCCCGTTAATAGACATTCATCCTGATCAGCCAGAGAGGACTTTGGTGCTGAGTCTGAATGCTGTTTATGTCTGTTTATGTTGTTTTCTGTGGCTTGCTGGATGTGCACTGTATACTTTTTTGTATGCAGGTACCTAATGGGAATACATGGTCATTCTACTTGTTGGCTGGATCTGCGGGCGTTGAGCTGCAGCAGCCTTACCTCTTTTGGTCTACTAGATTTGGCAGCACCTAACAGGTTTTATTAAAGTTATACTTGTTATATATATTCACCATGAATGCAGAAAGAATCTTGGCAAACTCTGTATTTGTGTATTGCCAAACCTTGGGAGACTTTGGATATTTTCCCAAACATGATCTTGTCTCCTGGGAATGAGGAAAATAACCTATGGGAGGTAAAAGGTCTAAAATGACTGAACCAAGTAGAAATAGGAAACATTATATTTGGGCTGATCTTCCCTGTGACACATCTATTCTTATGTTCTAGAGAAATCTAATTCTTTTAGATTTCTATTTCTCTTTAATTAGTAAAACAACCACAGAAAAGAAAAATGTAAGTGGTATACTGAGCTTAGCTTTTTTCTAGAATGATTCCCTTCCTTCTCTTGCTAAAATGCCTATAGGTATCAGTCTGTTAGGATAATTGCAGCATTTTATCATGTTGGCAGATCCTTTGTAATAACTTTTGTTCCCGTTAAGCAACAATAGATGAAAGGAAACCTTGGCACAGGACACCTGTTGGCAGCTTCATAGTGGCGACTGAATTAGAATTGCAGCAGTAGTTGTCACTCTAGACAGGATGTCACCTAAGAGAAAGCTGGCATTTTAAGGGCTGCTGGGTGTTTGTAAAAGCTTAGTTCAGTCTAAGAGCACTGACACAGCCTCCTAGTACAGCTCTCCTTTTACTTCTGGCAGTAATAGGCCACAGGACGGTGAGAATACAAAAACCAGATACATAGGAAAATGGACCTCAATTTCATTTCTATGATAAAAAATAAAGAGTTAGGACATGTGCTTTTCAAACTTAAGAAAGTTATCTTCTGATTTTACTTACAGTCATTTATAGTGCAGATATTTTAATTATTTTAGGATGAATGAAAATACACCCTATAATGAAGGTGTTTGATGAGTATGGTAGTAATAATATTTTCAGAAAAAGTAAGAAATCTTCAAGTAAATCCCCCTAGTATGGTGTTCCTATGTTGCTGTGTGTGCTGCCTCCTCATCCATTGTTTTCTGTCATAGAGGGATTCAACTTCAAATGGAATCACTACAGGATCACACCCCTTAATCATTTGTAAATGTACACTGTGAATGAGATTAACCAGCACAGGCTGGTTAAAATGTCATGAACTGGTTTCACATGAAACACTAGAGAAGCTTTGAAACTGAGGGCACAGCAATAACCAAAAGGAAATTAAACTCCTCCCAAATGCTACATAACATCATACTCAAAACTGTGTTACTATACAGGACAATGACAATCATTTTCTTGATATGAAATTGTATCAATAAACCCTCTGTTCTGCTAAAGCACAATCTTTCTTGTAGCAGTCCTCACACAGTATGATTGGAAACCAAGATGTTACATTCTTTTGCAGGACACTCAGCTTTATGACTGTCTCTTAACTGAACATCTATTTTTTTGTCTTAGACAGTTATGACTTCCGATAAGACAGAACTCCTGTGCCAAAACTTGAAAAAAACTGAGCATCTGTGAAGGCAGGAGGAGATATAATAATATTGAAACTGATTTTCTAAAGTCAAAATTAAAGGTAGCCTGTGGAAATTCAAGCTAAAATTGAGGAAGAACTATATACAGCTTCCCTCATCACCCTGCCCATCTTCCACCTGGCACGCTATGTGCTGGATGTTATGAAGATGCCCTCAACTCTGACACCAACTCTGACACCTTTCTTGTATCAAGCAGTTTTGTCATGACATGGGAGCAATATACTTTCAGCTTACATACATTTTAAATCTCACAATTTCTACATTTTATGTTTTAATTCTGTTCAGCTTGATTGCCAAAAGCTTTTGCTTTTGAATCATTCAAGAAAGTCAGTTGTCAGTAGGTATATAATTTTGAGAATTACTTTTGTACTTTTTAAAATCCTCTAGCATGTGCCAGCAACTGACTGAAGCTCAATTTTTAACAGTTATGTACTAGAGCTCAACTTGTACTGAGTTGCATTTATATGAACAGACTCTACGAGTTTAGACTTCTACCATTAGTTTTTACATAGATTCCAATATCATATTGGACAAGATTTTCACGTTGTGTTATTGAACTCTGAGATGATAGGTCTGATGATTTCCATCAAGCTTTTCACTATGTCATGATACCTGAATGACAATGATGCATTTCTATAAAGCTATGAGCACAGCCAGTCTAATTTTGTGTTATTGCAAGGAACTAGAGCTGCATGAGTTCAATTGTGGAATAAAATTGTGAGAATTCTCTAATAGAGGGAGAGAGTAAAAAACTTTCTTGGGGGACCTAGGCATCCTGGACTGCATACAGCTAAAAGATGAAGTTTGGACATACAAATTAAAAGGATATAAATGAAATATATACTATTATATGTAAAGTCATCTGTATAAACTAAAATATGTGGCTCATAAGCACATGACAAGAATAAGCTGAAATCTAATGCATGTAAAATGAATTCATATAAAGTAAGTTTGATGAACTCAAGGCATTTAGCAAAGTAAGTAACTCCTGAAAAACATCATGAGCCTTATGGTCTCTTCATTACTGAGGAGATATGGCAGTGCATTTGCTTTTTTGTAGTATGACAGCACTGCTCAGGAGTCAAACCCTTGTTGTGTTCAGCACTCTGCAAGGATGTGATATGGTGACCTGCACAGCCTACACTTGCTAAAAATAATGAAAATTATTTTCATGCCTGCCAGAAATAAATTTTGAATATAACATAATTATATATACATTTATATAAAAACAAAACTGTATATTTATTTGGATAGGGACTGTATTTTTTCTTTGGAAATGGGATGCAAACTTTTTAATCTTTCAGAATGTATGGATTAATATGTCTATAATCATTACAGGTATGATTAACAGTAACTTCTCCCTTCCAGTACACATTCAAAGCAGTAGAAAAAATGTACTTAGCAAGATGCCATTTCTCTCCTCTGCAATCAACAATGTGAAGGAAGAAACTAAGAGACATGAGGTGAGGCAACTACACCAGTGTCCCCAGGATGCTTATGTTTCTCTTCATCTGAATCCAGACAAATTTTTTGGCTTGCTAGAATCTGCAGTTTCAGATAGAGGAAGAATAGGATGTGTAAAGTTTAGTGGAGTGTGATGTTGTCAGCTTTGGAGAGTTGGCCTGAATTTTACTGTCTCAGTCATATGTCTCTTCCTATTTTTATCAGAAAGAGACTCTATGCTCACGACTTTTTCCCGTTTCAGGGTCAGTTCTCATACGATCTTTGCATTATTTTCCATTTCTCTAGTTCAGTGTCCAGATTTATTCCAACAATGGATGATGGCTGATTCTTTATGTAAGGCAATTATATTTCAAAAGAAAAATGTAAAATTTGCTTGACTTTCTGTTTACACATTTTCTGTGATATAAAAGAGTAGAGGTCATAATTTTGGGTAGGTTGGGAAAGTTAATGGTAAAGCTCTAGGTTTTTTCTTATCTGTTAATTTTGTTAATTCTCTGCTTGTTGAACCAGGAGAATTCCTTAATTTTTCCTAAGTAGTAAATTATTATGCCTCCCATCTCCTTCTAAATTACTTTTATTTCCTATTACTCCCTTCCTGCTTCTCTTTCATTGCTCCACTTAGATTTCCTTCATAAACATTTTTTCTATTTTGCCTATTCATCTCTTCATGCTTTTATTCATGCCACTTCTTAAGCTTCTCTCCTGCTTAATGTCTTTACCTGGCCTAGAGTGCAACCTTGTCTAATTGTGCAAGGAGTACAGCCTTGCCTACTCTTCCTGAAAACCAGTCATGTAGCCATTGCTTAAGAAGTAATGCATGGATAAAAATAAATAGCAGTCTATAAAAAGTTTTCAAACAATAATTTTTTTCCCCTGATTTTGGGCTGAGGTGTTGATTAGAGCCAAAATATATTTTATTTAATTCTAAAACTATTCACAGTCATTTTCAGTTTTGAACAGCAGCCGCTGGTCTTGGTGTAGGACTGTGCTTTATATGGTTCTGTGCAGGGAGGTAAATCATAACAAACTACTTTGGACTTCTCTAGTTCAAACCAATTATTGTGTAGTGTAAAGGAAAAAGAAGGTATTTACTAAATCATAATTAAGACTGAACAAGCCTGTCAGAACATTTTCTAATTAATAAGTCTTTCTTAAAAAACCAGCTAAATCTGAGAGCATTGAGCTTCACAGCCTTTTTATACAGGGAGGCCTTTTCATACCAGGCAGATCACATAAAAACACTTGACTAGGATTTAATTTTGATATTTCAGTGTGCCATATTAAATCACTTTTAGACCTTCTTTTATTGCTTAACTTGTAAGAGTATTTACTGAATCTTTATTAGAAGTAGGTTTCCAGGTTTCTCTGCTTTTATCTTGCCGCCTACAGTATTTAGTGAATTCCGATTTGGAGAGGAATTGTTCTCAGTTTTATTCTCTGAGTAATCCAGCCCTAACAATGAGTCCATGATGATCAATTTAATTTAATTTATGTTTTGTCATAAATTGTTACCTTCTTGACTTGTCTGTAATATGCAGCCTCACTCAAAAGAGCTGTTGGATACATTTTCAATTGTTTTGTGTGAGTCATTATTCTAGAGAGAGCTTTTATTCTAGTTTTAATACTGAGGATGATAAATTTACATGTATAAGAAAAGTACATGCTGTATTAGATTTAAACCTGTTTCCTGTGTCTGTATATATTCACACACAAACATACATTTGCATTAGTATGCACTCAGACTCACAGGATCTTGGAGACCCGGAGGATAAGGAGGAAACACTGTGATGCTGCCAAGAGGAAGCACAGTATCTTTGGTCATGATTGTTATTCATTATTTATCCCTGTGTCTGCATATGACAAGGTCGTTCACACACAGTTGTCCCTATCCTTCTTGCATAGTCACTTAGGCTGCTTGACTTTTTTCCATGTGAGTCAGCATCTTCAAAAACAGCGCAATGTGAGAGAGAAGGAGGAAAGGCTGATTCTGGATGTGCTGAAATGTCAAAAAAACACCAACTGAAATGAGAAGGTGCATACCTACCACCACATGAGACTATCTTTAACCTCCTGCAAGTACATGAAGAATGAATCAGGAAATAACCAACTACAAAAACATGATACAGGGGGATCAGTTTATAAACAGGTGAGACTGAACCACAGTAATCAGAAAAGTAGACCAGATCTAGCTAGAGAACTTCCTGGCTAGAACCATACAAGTTAGGAGTAAAGAGTGGGTGTGTGTGGGGACGTGTGTGTGTGTTTGCTTGTCTGTTTGTTTCTGGTAACCACTTTATGTTGCTGGGGGTAGGCAGAACAAGCTGCTCAAGTATAAGGTCTCAGTGCATCTTGGTGCGTCTCGCTTTGCCACCTCCAGCATGGATGGACATACTTGAATCAGTCACACTGAGCTCCATCCACACATGGAAGGCATTTTTTAAGTTCAGTTTAGCTCATTTTAGATCTGCTTTAAGATGAGTGATGCTCTGGTCATACCCGTCCCTCTCCACTCCCTGCAGTGATCACCCTCCTCTTGTGGACACCTGCAGCACATGCTGAAGACATTTACACTGGATCAAATGACTCTCAACTGAGCTTTGGGAGCTGACTGTGCCTACTTTTGCCCTCAGTAAGCATGAGGTCAGCTATACTGCCTGCAGAATAGCGAAAGATTTGAATTAGTGTAATTTACCTTATATGTGCAGCAGGATGTGCACGTGGCTGGTCACTACTATTCCTCGGAGACAAACTGTCGTGTCTCTGCTCTGCTACTGATGCAGTTACCCTGACAGGAAAATTGCTTCCATTGCTACTTTTTCTGCTACATAAGTCAATATCAGCCAATGTGGCAAAGTAGTTTAACTTCTCTTGTGGTATAAGCTAAGTCTCTGCTAGGAGATACGGTTCCAGACATGGGACCCATAGAAGCATCAGTGCAGGGATAGGCTAGAGCCATCCCAAGGGAATAAAGTAACATCAGACATCCTATGAGTGAGGGATGAGGGGTAGAGTCCTTCAAAGGATACTCATTATAAAATTGCTCCCCAGTGTTAGCTCCCCAGGAAACACAATTATAGATGTCTAAAGTTTGATCCTGGCAACCGTATACACCTGACAGCAAATGTAACTGATAAACACACTCAAGTAAACTAAATTGTCATTTAAAATATAAAGTGAAATAACAAAATTAATTTCAAGTTAGTTGCTGATTGCTGTGTTTTGCTATGTTGAATTCTCTGTAAAAACCTTTGGTTTCATTTTCAGATACATCTTTTTAATCTCATCTACTTGGGAAACTGCGACATTAAAACTGAACAAGGACAAACTTAGAGAACAAGCTGTTTTTCACATCTACTGTCAATGACAATAGCCAGCTTTTGGTGCGTGATTCTGATTGTATCAAAATGAGAAAGTCTGGCAGTTATACCCTGTTTGGGAATTTCGGAAGGAGGTTTTGGAGCTTACTTTGGGTTTTCTGAGCTATTCGATCCATTTATTGGCAGCCACAGGCAAGTGGCATTTTACAGTATGTTAAAACCAAGCTTTGATATCTGAAAATAGCTCCTTTGGTACAGTGCTTATTTTTCTTGATTCTCACATAAGCTACATATTTATCATAGCTGAGTGATAAATGGTGAGATTCTACTGTTTTATATGCAGTGAAATGACAAGGTCAGTTTTAATTAAGCTGAGATCAAGCCCAGTCTGTATTGCACACTTCTGATTAGGTTACTTCAAATTAACATAAGTTTTTGGAGACTTCACTGAAGTCAGTGGTGTTAAACACCAGCTGTGCTGGCAGATAAGCGTGGGATATAAGGAGATAGAATTCACACTGAAATTAGCACTTGGCACAATATAATTCTCTGATTGCAAACTATGCGAAGTTGCCTGTGCTAATTGGTTGATTTTATTTGAAGCAGATGTTGTTAGCTTTCCCACTAATGATCTGGAGAGAAATTTTTTTTGAAAGACATGCCATGTTAGGTTCTCTGCAGTATAATAAGCTAATTACAACTTTAAGTACTTGCAGTAATTAGCACAATGCGTATAAAGTGGTCCTGATCTTTTCACCCTGCTGCATTATTGTTAGGACATCTAAAAAACAAAAAAAGATAGCTAGCTGGATTTAGTTTCCCCAATCTAGCTTTTTGTTTTCCCACACTTTTATATTAAGGAGATAATGAGCTAGACTTTTATCCTTATTTTTAAGCACACCAAAAAGATTTAAACCTTTCACCTGTTTTTCTCTAACTCTCTTCTCTAAATCAAATCTGTTTAGTTTTATCTGTCCATCGAGGTGAAGTCTTCCAGCATCTTAAAATCCCATTAGTAAACAGTTCTGTACAGCAATGGAGTATTTTTTCACTATTAGTTCATTAATCACTTGTCTGTGAACTACCAAGATGCAAAGTATATTTGATCTATAGAAACAAAACAAACAAACACACCCTAGAAGCTTCCTTCTCTTTAGAGCAATTGTGCCCTTTGTACTGTTGATGATTAAAAACTGATGGGAGTTTGCAAAATAAACGCAGGAAGACCCATCAAGTGATCCCACCTGTACAAAAAGAGAAACCAAAATGAGTGGTATGAAAATGGTGAATCAGATATTATCCTTATAATACCTTTTGAAACTCAGTATGACTGCTGCAGATGGTGAGTACACTACAGAAGTAGTGTACCTGCAAAAGCAGGTATTTCCAGACAGCAGGTGCGTTGGAGAGACTTTTTGTGGTGGGCTGTGGACTGAAGCCTATTCGCATTCAGTCAGGTTGAGTTGTGCTGTTTGCAGACAGTGGATGGTCCCAAGTGACTGCTGGCAAAGACAGGCACAGTAAGAAAGAGAGCGACAAGTTACAAGGCCCATAAATTCTTTTGGGCTGGCATGTGCAGGGGCATCCATGGCACTTGTTGGGGTAGAACAGGAGTGAGCTGTTGATGACCCTTAGCTACCAGCAGTTCCACTGGACTCACTACCTGGAAAGATCTGCTCTGATGAAGTGCCCAAATGTTTCTTCTTTAAGTCTCTTTAGCTGTGAGTCATATCTATCAACTCTGTTTCCATATCAGACCAGAACAGTTTTAACACATCATGTTTTCTCTTTTATTTTTTTGTCTTCTTTTTGTACTGGTTTTCAAAAGAAATGTGTCTTTTGTGTGTTAGGGAATGGGTCTACTCTCGTTGTGTACCTCTGTAAAGTGCATGTAAAGAAGATATTAAAAAATGAATCTTGGATTTAGCATGGTATATTTCATTGAGGTATTTTCCTGTGTTAGCAAAAGGAACACAAAATTTAAAATATTTATTTACTCCTATAAAACCTTTCTCCTTTTAAATAATCTTGTACATCTACATCTTCAGAATGAGGATAGGAAAATGAAATGTTTGTCATCATGACAGTGATGAACTTTAAGGAAAACTCTTGAGTTATCACTAAGTCATCACTCAAAACAAACCACAACTTGATTTCTGTAACTTCTTAAAACCAAATTAATTGCTTTTATTGCCTTGGGCAAAATCTTCTAGCTGTGGGTTTAAGCTAAGGCAAACATGCTACTTCCCTTCAGCCTGAAGAATTGACAAGTAAGGATTCTTCGTTATTTTAATCTCATGATTCAATCTCCTGCTGCATTAATTTGGTGATTTGACTAATTGGTGGTTTAACCTATTATTAATGTTCCTCCATTAATTTCCTGATGCAATTGTAATGACATCTTGGTGTCACTATTGAATTAAAGTCTGTTTAGTCTAAAAAAAAAAGAGAGAACAGTAGTTTTAGATGTGGTTATCTATTTCCTGAATTTTAATGTCTTTCTTCATTCTAATAAAAGTCATGGAAGTACAGAGAGCTGTATCTTTTTAATATAGCAGACTGGGCTTTAATCCCAAGTCAAACAATCCCTTTACCCAAGAATTTCTGTGGTTTTGACTGAAATAAACAGAGTCCATTACATTGTTCCTTCCTCATTACTCTGTCTGGAGATCCTGCTCCAAGGACTGCATGCAATGCCTCTGTGTGAAAAAGCAGCTTCTGGGTCAAGTGATAGTGACCATGAATATTCCCTCTGGACTATGATGAAGTAATGATGTAGAAGAAACTGAGTTCTTGGCTTTGCTACAGTTTGTCTTAAATCTCCACACAAGTCTCTACACTACCTTATGCCTCATTGCCTGCTCTTGACCCAGTTAAATGGGGATCTCACTTCACTCCTTTCACGTTTTACATGTTTCACTTGTTTGTGGTGTAACTGTGTTAGAGACCATTTATCATCTATGTTTATGATTTCTACAGTGCTGGTTGGGATCTCGAAGGGCTGCATGGTACACATCAATAAGAGCAACTGTGTAATTAAAACCAGGTAATACCAGATATGGTGGAACCATAATAACCTGTAAACAGAAACTAGGAAGAGTGACTCTACTTCTTCTGGAGCCTTGCAAGAGCCCTTTTGAATCGTGCCTGCATTACATCGAATGAAATGCAGAGAAGTACTAGATGTGTTGACAGAAATTGTAAGAAATGCCATGATATGAACAGTCATCTCATTTTCTAATTTATTTAGCAGTGCAGTGCAACTTGCACAGGGATGGCCCATACAGCTCGCCCAGCAGCAGATGTGATGACAACGTGTGTCGGTCTGGCCATGCAGCACACATGAAACATTACCACACCCCGTCTAAAGAGACACTAAGGTCAAGGCACTGTTACCTAGCAACTAATGAGAGCTGATTAATCCATTTGTGGGCATCGCATGCTGTAGTGATGTATAGGAGCCTGTGACTGCTTCTACTATTTGTGTAGTGGCAGGAAAAGCAAGTAACAATAAAATCAGGACGACATCAGTAATGCTGAAAACAACCACAGAATACAGTGACTTTCTGTTTTTAGCACTAGTGTAAGATTTTGATTTTCTAAACTTCACTATTGTTTCTTTGAAGGCTTTGGTATAGCTGGGTTTGAAATGTGAATCTTGGTTAAATATAAGACAGTTCAGTTTTTCCAGAAAATCAGGTTCCTTGCTTTCCAGTAGGTTACCTATGTAAGCAAAGCTTCCCTTAGTCTTCAGTGTACTTTCCACAAAAGCCTGATCAAACTAAAAGAAAGTGAAACTTTTCTGAAAGCAATTCTTCTGAGTTCTAGGGGCCCCTGAAGAGTTAAATAAAAATAGGGTATTTTATAATGTATCTACTTGCTGTCTGCACCACATGCTCCCGAAGGGCAGTATCTCACCCCATCAATGTCTAATGAACTGTGCAATTCTATATGATTTATCATTGCTGGAGTTCCACCAAGAATGATCAATAATATATTCTATATAATTTCTTTTTACTTCCAAATGCACACAGCAGGGTAGAGGAACTTCTATTAAATTGTTGGAAAAAAGTAGATGCACTTTCCATATTTCAACAGAGAAGACCTTAGCAGATTTGGTTTGTGTTTTAAAGGCTTAAAGTCAAAAGCAAAACTATCTTTCACATACAGTTTGCTTATTTTTAAATAGGAGATCTCATGAAAAAGATTAAGACTTTATGTTTGAGAAAGAGGTTTCAGAGTGAATAATTTTAACAACGCTAAAGAATTTAATTTTTTACAGTTCAGTTTAGAAAATAAAGCCAGAAAAGCAAACTCCCAGAGACTCCAGAACAAGCAATAAACTTTGGCTTATGCTTAGATGCAATGTTGCCCTGTTTTTCCTGCCTTTCATCTTCTCACTCTCTCAAATACCCTGCGTGAGACCTTCCCTTTTGATGCATTAATGTTACAATTTTTTTCCCTGGCTCTAGGGGATAATGGAAAGCAAAGTTGTCTCTCTTGAAATCACCAAATTGTTTCAGAGGCAGAAGGGAAGTCAGAAGGCCAATTCTTTTGCTGCAACTGGAGCAATCTGAGTTATAATAGACTTTTTTTACCTCTATCATGATCACTTACCCTTCTCAGTCTTGTTTATTCTAACCACTGAGAAAATTGTGGTGAAGGAATTTTCTTTTGATTAGCAATTAGACACAAAAGGAAATTTGGGCCGTCTTACCCACTTATTCCATTTCCTTTGTGCCAGGCTATTACCAACACTTATGCCTTCTCACCAAACTTTCCTCAGAAGGCTTTTTCTTGTGTCCTGCATTCACATTCCCCACATAACATGAGGGGCAGATGTTTGTCCTTTGATCAAGGCTGCATTGGAGCTGGAAATGTGAAGTTTGATTTGCTTTTCTAAGTTTCTGTGAATGCTGTAGGAAATGGCTGATGTGGGCTGAGGAGCATCTGATCCCGTCTGCACAGACCTTGCAAGGGAGCAAGGTGTCTCTGCCCACAAAGTCAGAACCTCAGAGTCAGAGCATAGGGGCATACCAGACTGTCTTCTTCAAGTGTATTTAAACTATATTGATCTCTGAAGCTTAGGAGAGGCAGCTGGATAGTCAAGAGTATGAAGATATGTGGGAGATTTTTCAAACAAGCAAATATGCTTTTAAAATATTGTTTAAAACCCCTGAGACTCCTCTCTTACATCCACGTAACTGTCCAGTCTCCCCAGTACAAAGGAAGCACGGCAGAAAACATGTCAGAAAGACCTTTATAGCCTTTACAAGAAGGAAGAAGCACTTCCACTGTAACTTCCACTAAATATTTTTTGTTTTGTTTTTCTGGGTTTTACTCTTGCAGCTTCCCCATCAGGAAAATGTTGCTAAGGCATATAAAAGGTGTTTGAAGACCCAGGTCTTAGAGAAATCATGCTGAAGGGAGTAGGAGTTGAATGAGAAAAGACACATGACAAGCTTGGATGGGAGTTCTTTTCTCCACAGGGGATTTTTCTGCCCTTTCTCACTTTTCTCTTTAATCCAGCCGTCCCTCTCTCTGTGGCTCTCAGAGTTTATCATCTCATCTGACTTGCCCAGCTCCCCACCAGAAGCTGATGCTGCTTTCCAGCTCCAGAAGGAGAGGCATGAAGCAGTACCACACTCAGAGCATTCAAAGGGTGCTTGCAAAGACTTTGACTTCTAACATATTTATGAAGATCCATGAAAGTAAAAAAAAGGAAAGTATATTAAGAACATACTCTTTCTGTGCTCATGAGGGTCGCAGGACAGCAAATGGAGAACAGTGGGTAGTGCCTGCCCTTCACGTTTCCCACCTGGGAAAAGGTGAATAGGGCAGGGCTGTGGAGGAGAAGGATGGAGAGGATGTTCCTCCACAGTTAATACAGGGAATACATATCTGTTAGAGGCAACACAAGAACTCTAGATTTCCATCCTAATTTAATCTGATAACAAATATTGAGATTCATGCATCTGAGTCTCTGAGTTCTAGAAAAAGAATTGGCATTCAAAAATTTTTGTAGCTCTTACTAACAGATTGTCAACTTTGCTGAAATATCTCCTCAGGCCTTAGTCCTGCAGTACAAACGACTGAACAAAGACCTTTCTACAGCTTCTTTTCAGGACATATATCAATTCCATGGCAGGCATCAAAATGTTCAGAATAGGACTGGATAAGAATAGCAGCACCTTAACTGTCCAACATGTGCAACTTGCACTGAGAGTGGGAACTCCATCCCTAAACAAACTGGATTCTGCTCTGTGCCTGCCTGGAGCACATCTTTTCTGCTGGAGGTGGCTTGGTGTAAGAGACCAGATCTGTATCTTACTAGATTGTTTGGTTATTGTGTTGGATCAACCATCTTGCCTGTGTCTGGGTTGGGGTAGGGGCCATAGCTAGGCCTGCAGCCTCACAACAGGAAGGAGGGATACCCCAAAGGGACCTCAAAATTACACAGAGAAACACACGACACGCAGGGAAAAAAAACACAAAAGGGAAAAAAAACACCCCCCAAAAAAGGAAAAGGAAATTGCTCTCAGCTAGATGGCTAGTTGAAAAACAGGGGGGAAGGGTAGAAAAAGCCACCTCTCTCCCTTCCCTCTCTCCTGGAAGCACTCCCCGGCCCTTCAGGCTCTCTGAAAAACACAAAAAGAAGTGAAAACGACTCCCTCCCACCACCTCCCCAAAGGGTTATTTGCTTGCTGAGAGAAATGGGTGGAATCACGCTGTGGGGCCTGCGAGCTGAGGACAGGAGCCGTATATCCCCCCCTTGCAGCACCAACCAAAGAAAAGCGAGGGGAGGGCACTTGCCTCTGCTTTTAAGCCCTCTAGCTCTTGCGGGGATCTCGTTGCCCTCTTCCAGGCCAAACCGCCTCTCCATTGGCCCAGCGGGGCTGAGCCCCGCCTTGTTTCCTGCATTTTCCCACCGAAAAAAATCACGAGTTTCGGTCCCGCCTACCATCTTTGTTTTCACAGCCGCGGCATCTTGGAGGTGCCAGACGGGTCCCCGGCTGCCGTCCAAGAGCAGCCGCCGTGCTCGCGTCTGGGGCCGGCCTGGGGCTGTGCGCCTGTGTCCGGGACTGAGGGATGACCGTGCACCCCTCATGCCGCCCTGTCCCGGCGGGACCACGTGCGCCACATGGGGAGGAGGGGGGGAGATCAGGACCGGGGACCGGCCCGGCCCCTGCCCCTCAGGGCGNGGCCGTCCCGGCCCCGCTCTCCGGGGGGGGCAGGGGGAGCCCAGGGGAAACGAGAAACTGCTGCCGCCTGTGCCCCCGGGGAACGACAGGGCACGGGGGCAGCCCGCGCCGAGAACAGCTTCCCCCGGCTCCGGGGAGGGCGGGCTGGAGCGGGGCCACCCTGATCCCCGTCCCGGGAACGGCGGGGCACAGGTAGAGCAGCCCCCTCCTCCCCTGGTCCCGGGGGAACAGCCCCCCTCCCCACTCCGTGCGGGGTGATGTCTGGGAGAGGGCTGCCCCGATCTCAGCTTCCCCCCCGGTCCCGGCTTTTTGAGGAAAACTGAATTTTACGAACAGCTAAGTGAGTTTTTCTTACACTCTTCCCCCGCCAAAGTCAAGGACCGCCCTCAAGCCCCAAAGCTCCTTTGACCATCCCCCGAGAGAGATCCCAGGCCCCCCCAAACCAGTACATCAAGGAACATACTAATAAGCTAGGTTACTGATTGCTTTGGACTGAGGGCTTTTGTGGACTGTGTCTTTGTTTGCTGGTTGATTTTCATGGAATGCTTCTACCTTGGTTGTACGTTACCTCTACAACTTTTGCTAAAATGCTTATTTTCTCCCTAATGAAAAGAAGTTCTCTAGGGAAAATGCTTCTCTCTTTATGTGATTCAAGGTATCAAAGAACTCCAGCCTTTGCAAGAGTTTACATGGGTGAAATCTTTTGGAATCTTAGATATAAGTAAACTGCCTGGGCAGCATGTGGCTTAGACTGGGGTGTTACACTTGGTGCTACAGTTACACATGTAACAGCCTTCCAAGAGTTCTTCAGCTGTTTTTCCCTTGCTGTCTATATCTGCTGAGAATAATACTCAGAACAGCTGACACAAGCACAGAGAAGGCCCGTATACAATAGTAATAGTGAAGGCTGCTGTACTCTTCAAATGGTTTGGAGTTGGTCCTTGGCCTTACATTGGTGCAAGCACTTGTTCTAGTATGGACTGGTTGGACCTTTGATACACCTTCTTGCATGGGAGAAGAATTTAGATTTAATTTAAAGGGGGTTTCTACACTCAGCTAGATACCTTCTTGGAACTTGGAGTCACTATGGTGTTTTTGAATCGCTTTGCTTTGTCAGTTGTCACATCTCTGTCCTGAAATGATGTGCAGTTTTTCTATTGTTAAAAATTGCCCAGTATGTAGATGAGGAGGTTCTTAAAATAAATTCCTTTCATGTAAGTTTAGTTTAGGCCATAAGAAATACCCTATCTTAACAGGCAAGAGGAGTCTTCACCATGGACTGGAAGGGAATCACCAAAGCCTATTTCACCTGTGGAGCAGATGAAGAAGTGCCTCAGCAGGGACAGAGGTTAAATGATGAGTATACAGTGCATTGCTCCTTGATATGCCAACAGAAAATTACTCTGAAAGTGGAGAGCCCATGAGAGACATCAGCTCCTCACAAGTCATCTCACACTACCACAGTATGCATCTCCAGCTCCCCTCCAACACTCCCACAGGCTGGGTACCTGCCAAAACTTAGTGGACACTAACATAGGGGATATTTTGCCTGGGATGATCCCACTCACCACACGACATGTGTGGTCTCTCTGTGGTATTGTTCTTTCTTGCAAGACACCCTTTGTGCCTGTGCTGTACTTCATCCTCCATAGCTGAGTCTGTAAAAACAAACAAACAAACAAATCAGCTTTGTTTTACTGACGAGGCAGCAGGTAGGTTTTTAACCATGGTCTGTTTTTATTGAATGTCAGTCACTGATATGACTTAATCTAAGTTTGTCTTCCTTCTCAACTCAGTAATCCGTTTTTCTTTGTGGAATATTGATTTTTCCAGAAAAGAGATACAAAATCAATTAAAACCAAACAATTTTTGACACTTTCAGCTTTCTGCTGTGATACCAGTTAATCACATGTTCATAAATATGCTAACATACAGGTCAGAAAGATGACATTAAAATTTAATGCACTTGGGGAAAATAAATTAAAAAGGTCTGCTGGAGAGGTTTTGCCATAGTTCTCTTCCTGCAGTCTGTCAGAGGATGCATAGACCTGTGACCTTTTTTGTACACAATTACAATGTATCTCCTCTATCTAAAGCTGGATAATTACAAGGTTACATAGTCCCTTGGCAGGCTGAAGAAAAGGTTACTCTCATTTTCTTCTAAAGGCTTTAGAGTAATGCTGTGAGCTGGAAAGGTGTACAGTCATTTAATCCAGTATGAATGGAAAGGAGGAATGGTTTCTCCTGCCATTGCTGCTTAGTTACTAATGGAATGACAACCCTGAATTTATGTTTTAGTTATCACTATCATTCTCCTTATGCACACAGCATCCTCTATGCCGGTTTGTCTGCAGGGATTAACTGGAGCCAATGACCAGTGATTCCTACCAGCATCTTGCAGGTGCACCCAGCAGTTAATTCAGGATTTAAGATTTTTAATGAACTTCCTAATACTGGTTGGGAAGAAAAACTTCTGAATGGGAAACTGACAGTGCAGTTAAACTGGATGTCTGACGGATGGCAGAAAGATGAATCAAATCCACCTCTGAGTTGTCGGTGGGATTGAGGACAGGAATTTCTTTTGATCTGTGTCTGGGAGGCGTACCCCATCCCTTTACCTTCAGTATCAAAGCTGAAACCAAATGATGACAATGTAAGTGATAACTTTACCCAGCACAACCTTAGTCACTTCAAAGGACATCAGTCAGACTTGAGAACTCAAACTGAGTCTGGTGCTATGCTCCAGACCTGACCCTGACCAAAATAGTAATGTAAAAAATGGGGAGTGAGATGTCTACCTTTCTCCCTAAGGAAGAATCTGTCACAGAAGGGTGAGCAGATTACAGACATGTGTGCTACTGAACAGCTGGCAATAGCACAGTTGTAGCAACTGTGAACCTTTGGACAGGAAAAGAATAGGAAGTGATGGATGTAGCAACAGCTGCAGATGGGCAAATGTAATCACATATTAGTACCACAAATTAAAAAGGAAGAAAGTTAATGTTTAAAGGCCATTAAATTAATCAGCTCACCCATACCCAGTTTAATTGATCTCTCTGCTATAACAATGCCAGCCGCCATATATGACGGATTCCTCATTATGATGTATGATGCTTCAAAGATTTGTTGCCATAAAGATAGTGACTCTGTCCCAAGCAGCAGGCAAAATTCCCTTCTTTTTGTTGTCCCTGCACAAAGGCTCACCAGAGTGGTTTAGTGAAAGACAAGAAATACTCCATACAAAGTTTTCAGCTATTACAACCAACTCACAGCAGACTAGAATATCATGGAAAACCTATGACAGTCTTGTGAGGACTGGTTTTGTTTCTGGGCAGACCTGACTGCCCTTTACTCTGAGATTGTGACAAAACTACAGGTCTCTATGGATCAGCATCTCAAACAATATTCTGTGCTGTGATCCCAGGATCTTGAAATACTGTTTAACACTTAATGCAATCAGCAAGAATAATAATTAGAAATGTATCCATGGATTGCTTGGAAAGTGTTCAAAAAAAAAGGCAAAAAATACTAAAAAGAAATAAAAATATTGTTTCCCTGAGAATTTTCTTGGTGTTTTCCTCTCATGACCCATCACCTGTCCTACTGTAGTGAAGTCAAGGTATTGTTGCCCTGCAGTAAGGGGAATGCCCACTGGATGTCATGATTGCTCCACAAAAGTGCAAACACAGTGTAATTTATCTAGCAGTCAAAATGTTATTCCTGAGAGGAAGCAATTTTAGGACATATGTTTTGTGTAGTTATTCTCTCTTTCTGTTTCAGTCTCTCATCTATACACACAAATAAATCCTCGTATTTCTTGAACTGTGTAGAGACAGTGAGCCATAGCTAAACCCATGTGTCTGGTAAGTTATATGAGAATTGTGTGAACACAAAAAAAAGGACATAAAATTTTTCAAATAAATTAAAAAAAAAAAGACTCTTGTAATTGATTTCAGAAAAAGTCAGTCACCTACATAACTTTGAAAATCAGGGTCTTAATGCCATGATTAATGAGAGAGAGGGAGAGTCTGTAATTGCAATCAAATAGATTCAATCACTTAATTCAGTGATTAATGAGATCAACAAATTGTATGTGGGTCATCTCAGCTTTAGACTCATACCCTGCCTCTAAGTTCTTTACAGAGACAAAGTAAATAAGAAATGAAACAAAAAAAAATTGCTGTCCCCCTGCTAAAAACTCTTCTCCAACCGTCTGAATTCATACTGCATGGAAAATATAACTGCAAAAGCCTACATTCTGCAGTAATGGCTAGCTATTGTTTTAATTTACTCTTTAACTGTATTAGACATAAAAGAAATCTTGTTAAATGTCATAATCATAATGACAACTCAAATGAAATTAACTAGAAGGGCGAATTAGATTCAGGGGCCAAGCAGGAAGCAAAATGAGTCACGGGGAAAGGAGGACTGCACAGCATGGATTACAGCCTTAAATGTCATGTGGAAATGAATACAGTGCTAATGTTCTCATGTTAAGGGTAGGTTATTTGCTCAGTCTACGGACAGCAAGCTTTTATTTTTTCCTTGAAGTGTTAGGAAAACCTATGGACTAGGTAAATGCAGAAATTGTGCAGCAGTATGAGGCTAACTGAATTGTAAGCCCACAGATAATCTTTGGATGCGCAAAGGTTAATTCGTAGAAATGAGGCTGACACATGGGCAGATATTATGAATCATAGAATCATAAAATAATTTAGGTTGGAAAAGACCCATAGGATCATGAAGTCCAACTGTTAATGCAGGTCCACCACTAAACCATGTCCCTAAGGTTACACATCCATGGGTTTTGAATACTTCCAGGGATGATGATTCCACCACTTCCCTGGGCTGCCTGTTCCAATGCTTGACAACCATTTTGCTGAAGAAATTTTTCTTAATATCCCATCTAAACCTCCCATGATGCAACTTGGGGGTGTTTCTTCCTGTCCTATTGCTTGTTACTTGGGAGGAGAGACTGGGCACCACCTCATTGCAACCTCCTTTCATGTAGTTGCAGAGAGCAACAAGGGCCCCCCCTAAGCCTCTTTTTCTCCAGGCTGAACAACCCCGGCTCCCTCATCTGCTCCTCATAAGACTTGTGCTCCACACCCTCCATCAGCTCCATTGCCCTTCTCTGGATATGCTCCAGCACCTCAATGTCTTTCTTGTAGTGAGAGTCCCCAAAACTGAGCAAAGGATTCAAGGTACGGCCTCATCAGTGCTGAGTATAGGGGACAACGATTTCCCTGCTGGCCACAATGTTTCTGAGAAAGTCCTCTTATTTTCAGTATCAAAATAGCTGGTATTTATGTGTGACCGGAAGGCATACTTGCATTTGTGAACAGGGTAGACAAATTGTTGTTATTTAGCAAAGAGACCATATTAGTCCTTTTCCTCTCTGTCTCTGGCTTTATTTTTGTGAAATGTTGATGGAGGCAGTTCCATGATCATCTTCTGTGTATTGATTGATCATTCTTATCAACATGGCCATCTCCTAGAACAGGGTTTACAGAGTTCAACAACAGATATTTTCCTTATTTGTCCATCTCATGTAGTTGTATGTCTTGTAATTTTTATGGACTCTCCAGGTACCTATTCTTTGATCAAAGATATTTTTCAAGATCAGCTTTCTGGTTTTGATTCTACTACCACACATATTCAGCAAAGAACAACCTCAGATTATGATTATGCTGTTATGTCTTTTTTGTCACTCAGTCACTAATATCTCGTGACTTTTTGTAGTAGCAGGAGGTCAGAGCAAATGTACAATATTAACTCATAGCTTGCAGATAAAATCAGAACTACTTTAAGGGTGACAGAATATGATTTAGTTATTATATAAATTGAAACCAGGAAAGGCCTTATGGTTTCAAAAACATGCAGTGTACGAATGTTATTCTTATCTTGTCCCCCTTTTCCATTAACTTGCAATTCATATTACACCTTCTCTGATCTTTGTCTCTTTTTTCTTAAGTTTCAACATGAAAGATTATGAAGGAAAAAATGAGAATAGTAGGTTCATCAAGTGAAAGTGACTCTTAATTAGCTACATTTTTGGTGAATGATTTATCTTTACAACACAGTTTCAGAGGGCACTGAAGACACAAGCAGTTACTTTGCAGTTTAATATTTTAACTGTTTTGCCCTTGCTTTGAACATAGCAGATGAGTTTCTTTGTCACATGAAGCAGAACGAAGTTTAGCTGGGATGGCCCAGGCATCGAGAAAAGACCTGTTGTCCTACAAGATGCAGCTGATGATGTCTAGTGTCTGTGCCTCCTGACAGCTCTGTGCCCTTCATGGGTCTGCCCATGGTTTTGGGATGGAGTGGTCAAGAAAGCTGTGGCTGAATGATGACTTTGTGCTATGCTGTAGTCATGTTTTCTGCATGCTTTCATTCTCTTCCTCCTATTCCTTACTGTCTTTTTGCCTTTCTGACTACTGAACACTGAGCTGACATTTCAGGAAATTATCCAGAGTTATTCTGAGACCTCTTTCATGAATTGTTAATGTAGACCCCATCATTGCATATGTATAGTTAGGATCATTATTTTTCTATGTGCATTACTTTGCATTTATTGACATTGAATCTCTTGTGCCATTTATTACTCCTACATGAGAGTTTTCAAGTCTTTGAGGTCAGTTTTAGATTCGATTTTCCTCAACTCTTTTCTAGCAACTGAATATTTGTCATCTCACTGAAAGAGGTTCATTACATTAATAGTAATGAATAGACTTCTACAGTCCATTTATGAATATAGGGTGAACAGAACTGGTTCTAGCCCTGAAACTTACTCCTTGTGGGATAACCTCCCTCCACTGTAAGAACTGACCAGCCACAATTTTGACTTTTCAGCTTTTAAAGTAAATTATCTATTTTGATTATTAATTAGCAGGCTCCCTCCCTCTTCTTCCATGATAGCTTAAAATCTTTAAGAGATTTTAATGTCCAAAATTTTCAAAAGCTTTCAGGAAATTCAGGCACATGATACAATCGTGCTGCTCCTCTCCATATGCTTACTGATCTCTTAACAGAACATCAATAGCTTTTTGAAATACTTCTTTCTCTTAATAAGCCACGTTACATCTGTCTTTTCTTGAATATATCTATATGCAATATATAACAAAACTACCACTATTCAGTTCACTATGCCATCCGGGCTTAGTGCATGGTAACTGTCACCAACAATGTTGCTCTTAGAAATTGTGGTCCTATGCTGTGCCTTTTACTTCTCCTCTACAGACACCCATGTAAACTAGAGATTAAAAGCTACCAAACTGCATAGTTTAGCAGTATTGTGACTCTGCTCCTTCATCCTGAGTGAAGACTATCTGATCCTCTCAGTTTCTTATGGTTCTTTCCATTTCTTCATCACAGTCTGATTTGGGATTTTTCTCTGATGTCATCCTCATGAAGAAAGACTTTAGTGTCAATGAGTCCCATAGCTCCTACAGGAAAGACACCATGGGAAATAATTAATTTAGCTTTTCTTCTTCAGATGCATCTTCCCTGAGTGCTTCTTTTAGATATAAGTAGGACTCTTCAGCCTAGCTTCGTCACTGGCAGCCTCCCAGATAAGTTGTTTTGAAAAGTTAGTATTTTTAATTTTTTTGCTTCTTTTACAAATCATTCTTCCTAGTCCTTTAGACTTATCTGCTAAGATTTTAGAGAACCTCTTAAAATTCAAGCTGTTTTTAAATTTTTCTCAGTTAGTTTTTTTTTTTAGGATTCCTTTTTACTTCTAATGGCAGCATTTACTCTGCCATTGAGAAATCTTGGCTTTTACTGTGCTCTTTTCTCACGGGCAGTGCATTCTGAGGCTCTAATGGGCAATCTCTAAAGAATTCCATAAATCTGTTCTCCTGCACATGTTTTGTGCCTCTGCCAGTCCTCTGAACTACCTTTTGTTTAACCTTCTCATTCTCCCCTCTTTGAAATTACTCCTAGGAGATTTCTGTATTTTGAGTATCTTTTATGCATCTCACTAACCTAGGGTGGCTGTTTGATATTGTCATGGGACAGCTACTGTGCCTTGCTTGGTTAAAACCCTGACAGGAGAGAATTGGCTTATCTGACCAGTTGGTTCAAGAAGTCAGGATTCATGCTGCTTAATAATTGGTCTGCAGTATCTTTCCTGGGTATGAATTTTCTCAGGTTACAAGGGGCCAGACTCAACTGTTGGTACTACTTTTTCTAGGAGGGGTTGACCCTTGCCAGCGGACAAACATCCATCCAACATCTCTTAATCTCCTGTCTCATGTGATTGAGGCAGGGCAGAGAGGAAGCAGAAGGAAGGTCAGGAGACCCATGGGTTGAGATAATGACAGTTTAACAGGGACAGGAAAAGCTGAGTGCACCAGTGAAGCAAAAAGAGGAATCCATTCACTAATTTCCATAGGCACACAGATATCCAGTCACTTGGAGCAAAGCAGGGCTTCAGAATATGCAATTGTTTGTTTAGGAAGATGAACAACATAGCAACAGATGCCTCTCCTTTGTCCTTTCTTTCTTCAGTTTTTATTGCTGCGAATGATGCCATGTGGTATGGAATATTCCTTTGGTCAACTGGTGTCAGCTGTCCTACCTGTACCCTCAGCCTTTTGGCCGCTCCCAGCCTACTTTGGGGAGAAGGAGAAGAGAGCCTTGACACTGTGCAAGCACTGTTTCCACAACAGCCAAAAGATTGGTGTGTTGTCAGGACTGTTTTGGCCACAAATCCAAAGCACTGCATCACGCTGTTCAGACACAGTACAATATCCACCACTAACTGCAGATCATACCTACATCCAACACTGATATGTCTAAACATCCTCTGATCATCCCATTTACATATTGTTTCATATCTATACACTTTTCAAATCTCTCACTTATTTACTTAACCCATACCTCATTACAATATGTAATCCTTCTATTCCACATCTTTTTTTTCCTTTCCATTTGATCTTCTTTTTATTCCTAAAGTTCTCTCTTACCAACACTAACAACTTACACCACATACTTAAACCATCTTTATGTCCAACAGTCAAGTTAATACATCCACATTAACCATTATACTCTATCCCTTCACAAACACAGACACATAGAAACTAAATCTTAAAATACCTTCTTCCCACACCACCATTCTTCCTGGGCTTGACTTCACTCCTGATTTCTTTCCCTCCCCCCCTCCAGTTGTGCAGGGGGATGGGAATGGAAGCTGTGGTCAGTTCATCACATACTATATCTGCCACTGCTTCCTTCTCAGGGGAAACACTCATAGTCATTCCCTGTTCCAGTGGGGGGGTCCATCCCACAGGACACAGCCCTTCATGTACTTTTCTAATGTGAGTCCTTCCCATGTACTGTAGTTTTTCATGAACTGTGCCAGCGTGGGTCCTCTGCAAGGTCCTGCCAGCAAACCTGCTCCACTGTGGGCTCTTCTCTCTGCAGATTCACAGGTCCTACTAGGAGCCTACTCCAGCACTAGCTTCCAGTGGAGTCACAGCCTCCTTTGACCATCTGCTTGCTACAGCATGGGGTCCTCCATCGGCTGCAGGTAGATATCTGCTCTGTTCTGGAGGTCCATGGACTGCAGGGCACAGCCGCTTTACCATGGTCAGCACTATGGGCTGTCGAATCTCTGTGCCTGGAGTCCTCCTGCCCCTCCTTCTTCACTGACCTTGATATCTGCAGAGTTGTTGCTCTCACATAATCTTGCCGCTCTCTCTCCAATTTCAGTTGTTTTTGCACAACTTCTCCCTCCCTCCTTAAAAACATTATCCCAGAGCTGCTACTACCATGGCTGTTGGGATTGATTTTGGCCAGCAATGGGTCTCTCCTAGAGAGGAAAACTTACAGCAACTTCTCACAGAAACCATCCCTGTAGCCCTCCCACTACCAAAACCTGGCTGCAAAAACCTGATACAAGAGCAAAGGTCTATAAGCAGACACTAATGTCTTGGCACCAGCCCACATGGTTTTTAACTTCTGTGCTGCCTGTTGGTCTGTTTCCATTGCCACCTCCACCCTTCACGGGGTGTTTGCTCAAGGGGTCACTAGAAGAGTAGAGTACTGGCCATTTTTCTGTGAGTCCATCTGGATATCCCTCACTTCTGCAATTTTTTTTTGGCTCACCTTCTCCTTTGGCAGATTTGATAACTTGTCATGTTAGACTCCACACAGCAGCTTTCCACCTCCAGTGGTATCTATTACATACAGGATCTGTTGGTAATTAAAGCTCAGTGCCTTTCACCTTCAGGTGTTTCTAGGACTGGTGGGTAGAAATGTATTCTAGTGTGTCTTCAGGTGAGGAAAGGCTCCCAGTGTGAAGAGTAATGGGAATGGAACCGAAGAACTGAACTATACCTTTACATACATCTCCTTCCTGGGGAGAAATTGGAGACTTTGATAAATGAGAGTCACTGAGAAAGGAAAACACTTGTGCCATCAAAAGCCCAAGTAGTTCTGTATCCTCAGTAGCAAATCCTTGAATAGTCATTGCAGTTCATGAGGCAAACCAAAATTCAACAGCCAGGAAATATGTCAGGGATATAGTGTATGCTTGTAGCTATGTGTTTTAGATGGCTGTACCAAGGTTTGCAACACCAGAGGGCCTATGGAGCAAGTGCAGAGGTAAAGACGTTTCTGCAAATACCAGGGGCACTGCTCTGTCTTTTCTGAAAGAGAAGAGGTGCCCAGCAGTATGCCATATATAAAGTGCTGGCATCTGCAAAATAATAGCTGTTCTTCTCCATTAGGGGGTTATTTATATATAAATATAAACATATATTAAAAAGTTGGAGCATTTTGTCCTTTTTCAGAGACAATAATTTGAAAGAGAATGTATCTGTCCAGGCTGTGAGATCTGGCTGCTGACTGAAGTCAGCAGGTTTAGGAAAACCAGTGTAGAGGTCATGTCTCTGTATTTTGCCTTTGTAGTTACAAAAGCACTTCATTACTTTCACCACCTAAAATGGTTTCTGGCTGCTTTCTACACAAAAGGCTGGTTTGGCTTTGGAAATAGAAAGTTCAATAATACTTAGCATACATCCACACATCTAGACCACCTGAAGTGATTCAATGCTATGTCCAATGAAGGAAAGGAAGACTAGATGGGCAAGCAGATTTACCTTTTAAACTTTTTCCTTCAACCTGTCCAACTTTTGAAGAGGTTTGCTCTTTATTAAATTATCAGATGAATGAGGGGAAGGGAGAAAATACTTTAAAATTATACATGAAAAGCAGGTCCTGGTGTGGTCTAAACTTCCAGAGTCACAGTATGTTCTGATCCAGAATGATCATTGAGTCCAACTCTTAAATGAATGGCCTTATGGGGATCAAACTCATGGCCCTGGCATTATTAGCACCAGGCTCCTTCACCTAAATTAAAGATTAATTTCTTCCAATATAAGCATTCGTAAAAATGTGGTTCAGTTGTTGGACCAATAGATCACAAGTTTCATGTGCAACCATATGGGCATCTGGGATTATTTAATAGTTAGCTGATACCAGGAGAGGTGAATGACAAATAGGGAGTGTCAGAAAGGCCTATTGACAGGAATGGAAATACAGAAGAGGTTTGCTCAGCTGTATGCCCAGATGGTGTTAAATTCTTTGCCTGTTGAACTAAACAGCAGCAGGCATGGCCTGAGCCCCTGACAGACAGTTATCCTCGCCGATACATGGTTGACTCTGCTTTAGCATTTGGATTTTTCTTTCCTTGAATACACTTTTATCAGCAAACAAGAAGCTTGTCTTGGGGCTGAAGACTCTGATGAGACATTTGAAGTCTGGACACTGCACTGCCAAGCTGAATAATGGATTTTAAAAAGCAAGACCCTGATACATCTTCCTCCAAAACATATCATCCTGGCAAATGAGTCTAGAGAATTGCCGTACCTCTGTAATACAGGAAAGTAAAACACAGTGAAATGAATTCACAGATGGTTTGTCCAAAACAAATGGGCTGAAGAACAAAGTTGCTCATCAGAGTAATCAACTTTAAAGAGTCCTCCTTTTCTTGACCTCAGTCCTTGTTCACTCATTGCACTTAGGTAATTTTAAAGACATCAGTGTAACTATTTTCTGCCTGCTCTTGTTAATTTTCTTTAAGTACAGTAAAATAACATTTTATTGCTTGCACAATTCCCCAAACAATTGCATTTTCTTTGTCACACTTCCTTGGCAAGTAAAACTGCCTGAGCAGTTGGGTAAATTAGTATCATTCACAAACTCATTTTGCACTTTGGAGTGTCAAATGTTTGAGTAAGAAAACTTCTTCCCTGTTGTTGCTGTTGGATGTGGGAGGAAGAGAGAAGATAGGTACATTTTTGTAATAAAAGAGTGAGACACAGTTTTGAGTGTCAGTTTTATATATGTTGATAAAACCTGCAGACACAAATCAGCTTCTGGCTGTGATTTTGCTAGTGTGCCATAACTTCCCACACTGTGTAATGAACAAGCACAAAGGGAATAATAGACCTATTGATTTAAATCTTACTTAACAAAGCAAAAAACCTATTTGTGACAGTATGCAATTCCAGAGGGAGCATTAGGAAAAGAGAAACTATAGGCAGGAAGGAGGGTGGGGTCCTCAGACATTCGTGTTCCACCGTTGCAGGGATTTAATTTAGGAGTGTCTCAGATTAACCTGTGGGGCAGGCTTTCTCTAGAGGTCCAATGCCCTGTTGTCAAGGTCATGGAATCTGCAGGAGAGCTCCCCTGCTGCTTGCTTGAGCTCTCTGCAAAACCAAGAGATGGATGTTGAGGGGGCATTGATTTCCTCTGGGGTCTCCCACATTGCCATGTGGCCACAATGCAGCTCTGTGTGGCTGTGAGCACTCCCTGGCAGGTGGATCCAGTTCAGAATCTTAAATTTGCTCATTAGCCTGTGCAAGGAGAGAGACTAAGCTTCTGCGAGTTTAACTGGGAAACACAGGTTAGATATTTTCCTTAGATAAAGTAACCATTTCCACAGCAATATAACATATTTTTCTTCCTCCAAATTCCACTTTTGGGCAACTTCAGGTTTATATGCTGGCATCTGATATAGAGATGGGGGAGGCAGGCTTATGAGTGTAAACATATGCTTGTGGAGGATCATATTTATTATGCCAATGGTGCCTTTCCTGACATAAAGATTTGTTTTTAATGCCAACACAGAAAAAGCATGTGCAACTGAAAAATTGCTGATTAACCATTGTGTGCAGGTTAGAAGGGCTCAGCTACATTTCCTTCTGTGCAGCAAATGGTAATTCTGCTGTGATGGAGAAAGGCAGAAAGATGTACTTACTAATGATTAGTAAAGGGCAGAATTTTAGATCTTACAACTGACATGGGCTCCTGAAGTCTGCTAATTAAACCATCTGAAGATTTGATCAAAGGCATTTAGTGTGGAGATTTCTTAGGAAGATGCAGATAATTAGATGAAGGCTACTAATTATTTACTTCTGCAAAGTGTAACCTAGCTCTGCTGTCTGGAAAGTGACATTGCCTGCAAATCCTGTGGTTCGTGTTCTTTGATGTAACAGTCTAATGATTAAAAACCAAGTACAGATCAGGCCAGGAGCATACCTTGTATTCCTCTTCATGGGAAATATAGGCTGTTTGAGGTGGAGAATAGTAGTGATATAAGTTAAGGGGTGGATGTCCTTTCAGAGAGACACAGTGCTCTTCACTGACTGAAGAGACGCCTGAGTTTTTGTGAATGAAGCTAAGTGAGATGATTCCCACAGCTAGTGTGGGATTTAGCTGGGGCTGAGTCAGCACAAATACCTGTGCCTGCAGTTCTGTCACTGTTTCCTGTGTCTGCTACCTTCACATCAAACTCCTTGGCTTTCTTTTGCTTTTGAACTGCTGTGCCCTTCCTTGAGTCTTAGAAGCCTGTACTCTGGAGAGAACTGGTCACCTCTGCACCCCACAAACCTCTTCTCCTGAGGGAGAGGGCAGCTCTTCCTCCACCAGAGTCTCTTGTGGATGGATTTACAGGTTAATTTTGCTTCCCACAGGAGTGAGAGGTCAACCTGTCTGCTTGCTTCCTAAACAAGTACTCTGCAGACTGGGTTATGACATAGGAGCAGGCACTGTTCCTTAACAGTGGGTTAGAGGGAGCATGAGGACATTGCCCAGGCGAGCTGCTGCTACTGAATTCTGGCAGACTGTTACTATTTCTCACATGGAGACTCGAGCTATGCTGAGAGGATTGTTTCTGTCAAGGTGTACTTGACAGTGGACAGACCTACTGGCAGAAATCATGTACCAGGGGAATTTCATGAATAGGAATGCAAGCATCAGAGAGATTTAAATAAAAGCTAATTTAGGTAGAAACTGGCCTGAGGTTTTAGACTTTCATAAATCTAACCCCTGTTGACCTACTGGTTTAAACTTTCCCATCCAAAATGTCCTAATAATTCTTTCTTAACCATTTTTAAATGGAATTCTAATATGAAGTGTGATTAAGCTTTGTCCATTTTCCTCCAAAAAACCAGCTCCATGCAAGAAATTCCCATAAATTATCCAAAGCAGCAGCAGTCCTCAGCCTTAATTACAGCATTCATTACACACTTATCATATAAGCTCCTTGGATTTAGTGAAACTCAAAAATGTTTTTTTTTTGTGGTCACGATTTTAACATGCTTCCTCAGGGAAGCTTCTCTGGAGAGGCAGCAGGCTCTGAAATGAGATGTGGCTGTTGCTGTGCATTGCAAAGCAGCTAAATGAGCTCTCCCAGTTCAGGCCTTGCTCATCTGTTGCCCTTGCCCCTGAGGACCAAGATCCTCACTCTCAGAGGTCACCATACAGACACCACAGCACTTTTCCAAGCTCCAAACCCACCTCTTGGGCAAGTGCTGAACAGACAGACTCTTCTTTTTTTGAGATCCAGAAACTGGGCGATCCTTTTTCTGTCAGCTCTGAGAAGCTGGATCTTGCATTGTGCCCCATGGATCAGGCCCTGGTACTTAGGGGAGGCAGAAGGGAGGAGAAAAGCAACCAACCAAAAAAACCAACTGGGATATTAGAAGGCCTGCTGAAGACGCCAAATAATTCCTGTTTAGAGGGATCCTAGTACTTTCCGGTGGACTAATATTTAGACCTTGCTAGTTCTAAATCATCATGTCATGCTCCCAATTTTGATTCTGAAATAGTATAAACATGCCAAATTTTAAGTTTCTGTGGAATGCTGCAGTCTGCAGCATTTGTTTCCTCTGGAATGATATGCTACAGGAGAATGTTTGTTTTTAATTTTTACAGTACCACAGGATTTAACAAAACATTCAACAATGCTAAAAATAAAATTGAACAAAAAATCAATTTTCAAACAAACACCAAAAGATTCCCTTTAAGAATGCTTTATTTTCCATACCCAAGCAAATGTTCACAAAAGAACCATGTTTCTACGCAATATTTAATTTCAACTTGCCAGCAGTGGAAATTTGCTTCATCAGGAGCTGACCAGCTTTGTTATTGATTTAATCAAGGAAAGAGCACAGAGGAAAAACCCAGCAACTGATTTACGACTGCTTTTTTATCTACTGCATTTTGCTTTTATCCATTTACATTTATGGAAAGGAAGTGTACATGCAAAAAATGTCTGTATAATTCATAATGCTGTTAAATCCACACAATACAGGTGTAAATAGTTACATAAACAGCAAGGCAATAGGGAAGCATGTTATCCATGAAAATGTAGAATTCATATAATTTAGTTTTAATCATCCATGCACTATATCTGCTATTCATCGGTTTGGAGGGTTCATCTGCTTTCACCTTATTTGCTGAAGAGATAGTACATCTTAGCAAGAATGAAGACCGTTTTCTTTGTATGTTGTTAATAAGAAATACAGAAAAAAAAAAGAAAAAAAGAAAATGTGTTCCCCCTGGGGCTAAACCCCCTCAGCAATTGTAAACATCTCTGTGGTTGGGAATGATGATATGTGAAAAGTGTAAAGAATTTAACATCAGAGAATGAGCAAGCTCTACATTCAAATGCTCATGCATTTGAGCAAATAGATCACACATGGTTCTCTGGATAAAAACAAAAGAAGTAATTAATTGCAAATTATATGGTGACAACAATTTCTGTTGCTGAATTTTGTCATGTTTAGTAGCTCTCCGTCTCACAGTGCCCTCTTCTGAGATACAGGAAAGCCTGAAAATGATGAGAAGAGACAAAAGCTCCAAAAGTACATCCAGTACATCATTTCACAGTGCTCTCCCTTGCTGCTTGGGATGGATTGCTTTGAATCCAGAAGTGCAGACACAGAAACTGTTTTAGGCATCCATTTGAAACCTATATCTGCTTTTTTTTTTTTTTTTTTTTTTTTTTTTTTTTTTTTTTTTTTTTTTTTTTTTTTTTTTTTTCCCATTTATTAGCCTTTCCTGTTATTTCATATCAGAAAAAGTTATACTTTGCATTTTTAACTCAGATTGACCTAACTTTCTGTTCACTTCTCCATTTACTGTTAGCTCAGCCATCTCCATTGATATCCAAATTTTGCTTTCACTGTCATTTGCAGATCTCCAGCTTCAACTCCTCAAGCCGTGTAGCACAGCCACTACAGTCACTTTGGACCCATGAACTGAACGAGAACTTGCTAAACTATTTCATATGCTGTCTAGAAGTATCCACACCTTCTTGAGTCTGGAAGCAGTAAAATGGCTTAAGTTAGAGGACAGATCTACTGGGGAAAACATCTGTTAATGTGCCAAGCAAGGTGGTGTTGATGCAAACTACAGGCATGGTGTCAATATCAATGCCATTCCTAAGCCCAGTCTCTAAGAATAAGGAAAGTGTGGCGTCAGTTTGAGGTAATGCTGCTTGTTGGGGTCTGAGTAAACACAATTGTGGAAACTGAAGCGCAGATATGTGAATGTTGTGCCTTTTACTGTTTTCTCAGACATGCAACCACAGCTCCTCTAAAGTCACCCTTGCTCTTGTATGAATTTGTTGAGAATATGGGAACTGCTATCCAGACTCGATTGTGTTCTCACCATTAAGCATTTCTGCCTGTCTGTTCCCTGTCTATCCTGCCTATTGTTATCAACCCATCCTCATTCATATCTGCTTGACCTTTCTTTGGACAAATTCCTATTATTGTCTGATACTTTCGCTATTAAGCATACTATTTTTTCCTGTCTTTCCAAATGCCCACTCTAATGTTACTCACTCCCGCCAAACAGACTGCCAAATGACTGGCTGTCATTTTCTACACTTGGATAAGCTCAAGAGGGAGTGAAGTATGTACTTTTATATTACTAGGAGATCCCAATTGCTCCATTTTTCCCAGCAGTGTAGGTTCTCCAGCCTTTGTCTGGGATAATCAGTGTGAGGTGGGTGGCATTAAGTGCTCCCTATGCAGTGGGTCAGCAGCTGGTTGTCTGGCATGAGAAGTGCAAGAGCGATCAACTGAGGGTTCAGTGGACATATGGTAGGTCCTGCAGATCAACAAGATGGACAGTTTAGGTAGTTGTGGACTTCAGATGCGTATGTTGGGGTGCCTTCTGAATTTGAATGTTAAACAGGAGATACACATGATGCTTCACAGTTTGAGATATGAATCTTAACTGACTAAAGTCACTTTGAATTTGAAGATATTTTTACATTTTGTCTTCTGTACAGAGCACTGTTTCAAGTTCTAAGGCTTTTCGGAGCAATCATCTCTAAATATAAATAAGCATATTTTCTAGTAAGAGCAGCACACTTGCACTCCACAGATCTCTGAATATATCATCATCTTATAGAAGTGAAAGGGATGCTGTCCAGTGACACTTTTGATCATATGATAGCCATTAGTCAATATTTGCTATACAGTAATTTTCATGTCCTTGTTCTGCTACTGCTAGTGTTAAATGGCTGAAAGAGTTAGTTTAGCCTTTATTTTAACAGTATTTCTTGTTGTTTTTCTGCCTCTCATGAATATGTTCAGACTAGTTTACAAATTTACGTAAATTCTATTGTTTAAAGAGAAAAATGTCAAAATATCTTCAAATATCTTCCATTATGTTCTTTGTTGCTCTGCTGTGTTTCTGTCTCTATCTATATTTTATTATTAAGGTCTGCTTTTACTTTTATGATGTGAAGTCTGTCAAAACAATGCATTAAATAATCCCGAATCATTATTATCCAATACTACATCTGTTGCTTGCTTTCTTTCCCCCCCCCCCTTCCCTTAGATGGTCCAAGATTGAAACCTGCTATTTCATGAATATTATTCAGCTGTGTCTAAAATATTCTTTTGTTCTCCTACTCAGAAGCCTTCAAACTATTGTGTTCATCACCGTAAGACCTTCAAGGGTCTTTCTTGTTACTATTACAGAGGTCTGAATGATCCTTACGGTGGTTCTTTCAGTCACTATGGAGAAGATAGTCTGCAGCAACTCTTATGAAGTAAAGACACCAAGGTAGAGAAGAACAGGTACTATCCAAGTACTATGGCATTGTTTTAGAAAGCATGCTATCCAAGGTCTCAGTATTCCATAGCCTGTACAATTTTTTTTTTGTTTTGGAGGGGAGGGAGGTAGTTGAAATCAGATGTAAGTTGCAGCCATTTTCCTACTGTAAATATTTTGGAGTGTTTGCTTTAAGCCTGATGATAGTGTAACAGTTGCTCTGCAGGCTGTAGGATTGCTCTGTGGGAGGTGTACCAATTGTGCACCAACAGAAGAAAGCAAAACCAAAACATATGAAGGTTCCTAACTCTTGAATCCAGTCCCAAGAAATTGCAGAAAATCATGAACAAATATCTAATTGAAAAATGTCCATTAAACCCACAAAAGGCTGCAAAACATTTCCCCAAATTTTTACGAGTTTATTACCTGGCCTAAAATACAAAAATCCCACAATCAAGTTGTCCTTCAGGAAAAAGTCAAGAGCAAATTCCTGTATTCTTTCAATGACAGGAATTGCCTTGATGAAATTTCAGTTGATCCTGTCAAGTGGAGTTCGCTCACCTTTCAGATTAGGGCAAAAATCTTCCTTCAGTGTTTCATCGTGCCAGGAGAAAAATTACCCATCTCTGAATTAGCTGTGTGTAAATGGAATGGGCACACAAATCCAAGAAATCAGTGCCACCAGACTGGATGCAACTAAGGCATGAATGCACTGGTGTATCCACTGCATCATCTTGGGAACTACGGTTGATATTTTGTGTTTCTGAATAGTGGAAACTACTTCTTTCTGCAAAGCCGCTTATGTTGGCTGTGCCTGATCTTTCTTGAGACTGTTTTCTAGTTTGTCTAAGTGTGGTTTTCCTTAGGGTTTTTCTAAGGTTTTGACCTCTTTCTGCTTTGAAGTGGTCACTTGCTTGGCCTTGAACAGCTTGTATGTGCCAGATGGCACCTAATACAGGAACAAGCTCTACAAAAAGCGAAAGAAAATGTAGAATAAGAATTCATTAACATCTGTGTTGCAAGACAGTGTTAGAACTGAGTGTTATTTAATTCACTTGTAGCTGGCTTTACTTTGCTAGTGTCCTCTCCTAGGCACCACAGAAATAGAGTAATTCCATCTTGAAACATCAATCTAGAGGCAGGCTGAACTTACTCTGTCATTTGAAATGCCGGTGTTGCTTGTAAACTGGTGATCAATGTACAGGTGTGTGTGACGTGTGAACAGGTGTGTCTATATGTGAGTTTATATATTTCAAATTAAATTATTAAAATATTCTCCTCAGTGTGATTTATAATGGTGTTCTGACCATGGCCACATCATTCTGGAATGAGATGGAGCATCACAGACAGCAGATTTGCTGCAGAATTTGATTAAAATTCGTTTTGAACCTCATCAGAGGGCTCTGGACACAATGGTAGGAGACAGTCTACGTAAAATATGATGAATTGTGACTGAGAAACAAAAAACTCCTAAAGCTCCAACAGCAGTACATCTTACCAACCTTTTTGCAGTGGTTTTGGTGCAGTTATCTGATATTTTTCATCCATTCCTCACTAAACAGAGGCAGGCAGATTTTGAATGTCTGTAGAAAAACTCTAGAATCATAAATTCAGATGCTTTCCTTCTTGTTCCGAAAGTTTCTGGTGAGGCAGCTATGAGTACTTTGAAGAGCCCAATTATGGACTACAAGGTCCCTTTGCAGTCAGATGTGGATAGATGATCCTTTGAAGAAGCTTGTAGCAATGGCTACTATTGTCAGCAAGGATTCCCACTTTTTGTATAATCATATTTGGTAAGAGCTATCTTGGGAGCTGACTAGTGTCTCAGCAGGCTTCAGGATAATGTCCTAGCCAATGAAATCTTCACCACCTTGCAAAGAGCATTCTTTATGCCTGCTCTTATCATAGTGTTGCTGTCTGCTTAAAAAAGCAAACACCATGGGTCCTGAAGGGGAATAGCCACCTTGTCTTTAATTTGGGCGTTAGGACACTCATCTGGGCAGAAGGAAAGCTCCTAGAGCTCCTTCAGTTACTTAAAAAAACCCTCAAACCAATGCTGCTCTACTATAAAATATCTGCGCATTTCACAGAATGGGTTCTGTATGTTTTTCTGACCATCACAGGTGAGAGACAAACTCCATTTGATCTGTTCACCCTCTGACCCATAGCTCTTCCATTTTTGGCTCCAACTTTCCTAAAAGTCGGACATAGATGACTAGTTTGAATGCCTTTCTCAGAAGGTAGAAATGGCATCAAACCTTTACAACCTGAGGAAAGGCCTAAGAAGCAGGCAACAATCCTTTTGCCTGAATTGTGCAAAGTTGTGTTGAGTGGCTGTGAGGAGCCTTCTGTCACCTCTGCTCCACAGACTGCCTTGCTTTGGAGGAGGGCTGGATTCCAAGCAGGTATCCAGTACTTTTCTCTAGCTCCCTGTGCAGGAGGAATGAGGCAGGCATCTGACGCTGACATCTGACAGCCTTGACTCTGGACTTCTTATTGGAATTCACTGCACACAATAAAAAAATTAGCTGTTTTATTTCTGAAAGGCTGAATTATCTTCTCCTTTTTTTCTCAGACTAGATGGTTAAATTTTGATGCACTTACAGACAAAATGAAATGAGATGGACTGGAGCCAGTATAATACTGCTTGCAGTGATGTAGTAGAATCACAGAAGAGAAATTTCTGTGTAATGTTCTACTGAAAGCACATCACTAACATCAGTTATTGCTATTTCTAATCAATATAACTGCATAAAACATTGTATAGGCTCTTGAGATTTTGCAGAGGGTCCCACAATTCCATTAATTCTTGACAACTATCTGGGCATAATCCTACTCACCTAGCAACAGTTTAAAGCATTATCCTCCCCCTGCAAAGTGATGGGGGAGGAAAAAAATGGAGGGACAATGCAGATCTTTCTTCTGAAGAAAGCTGTTTTCATGAAAGACATTTAATATTTTTTATGGTAGACAGAAAAAAGGATTTCCATCATGAAACCCCCCCCCCCCAAACTTTTTTTCATTATATTTCTGAAACTTGGGATATTTTTAGATCAAAACACACAGAAGAACTCATACTACTAGAAAGATGCCTTGGCCTATTGAGTACTGAAGATGAAGCATTACAGCTAAGACGTATATTCAAAAAGTTGTCATCTCTCTTGCCAATCTGAATTACATTTGCAAATTGCACTAGATCTTCAGATCTTTACGTTTCTGTTGGTCTTGGAAAGCTATTTCTTTTCTAAAGGGCTGTGTAGTTTTATGTGTGTTCACTAATGTTACTGTCAAGTTATCTTTTTTTACTGTAAGCTTTTATGTGTAGTCTGAGGAATTTGACCTTACCTCACAGAAAATTGTCTTCAGAAATGCAGAGATTGGGAAAAGAACCTGTTGTGAAACTCAGTCCTGTTAATAGCCTTTGACATAACTCACAAAGTGAGGCTTTCTGAAAGCAACTCCAATGTTATGAATTATAATATATTAATATAATGTAATATATAATTATATATAATATTATATATCATTATCTCTTTGAATTTAAGGGAGGCTGGAAATTTGCTGTTAAGTTCCCTGAAATGCTTCTTAGCAGTCCTTACTATACAGCGGTAGAAATTGGGTTACTACCAAGATAAGGAATGGAAGTTTCATTCTGATATCTGCAGGAACTGTGGAATTCATTCTTTCTGACAGTCTTTTGGCTTTTAATTTCCTGAACTGTTCATGAAGCACAGAATTGTGCAGAAGCTTTAGAATTTAAGTTTGCGAAATATCTGTCTACACTGAAAGTCCTGCAGTCTTCTAAACATGTGCATCCTCCTGGTAAAAATACCCCACCAGCTGTTATTATTTGATATATGTTGTGTTTGCAGAGTGCATGGTCATACTTAGGAAAAAATTGCCATTGGCTTTATGACATTTCTTAGAAATAGTAGCAATATTCATCTCTATATCAGCTGAAATCTGATACCAAGCTAATCATAAATTTACTAATATCGAATCTCTGTGGAGTGAAAATGTCATGCCCAGACACCCTGAACAGAAAACCTTGTATGAGCCCAGTAAGTTGGAGCTGGGCAGTATGCAGAATGTAGACAAAACTGAGTGTTTCTTCTTTGCTAACAATAAAGTACCTGTGGCTGTTAGAAATAACCTTTTCTGAATACAAATTATAGCACTCTGGGAATTATTTATATTTTTCTGCAAATTGGAAGAGGTATAGGAAAAGTATAAATAAAGTCCTACAGGTTTCCCAAAATGTGGTATAAACCCCTCTGAATTAAGCAGGCTGTGCATATGATTGTAGAAGATATAGCTCATTAAGCATCTTGCCCTTTCCCTGTCTTTGTACATTGTGGCAGTTGTGTTGCAATCCCTTAGAATCAGAATCATCAATTTGGTGGCGTTGAGATTGAGACCTTCTGAAATCACAACTGCCCACAAGACATACAGGTTTTGAGTGCATGGTGCTGATCCAGAAGATCCAGGAAAGCAAGGCAGACTATGTACAAACTGTACAGGAGGACAAAATGGAGAAGCTTCTTTATTGCAAATTCATCTGGTTTTATAGTCTAAAGATTGTTTTGGTTAATACAGCCAATAGAAGAAGGAAAGGTGGTCACATGCCATTGTCTCAGGGCTACAAGAAAGTCACAAGGTGTTGTTTACATACCTAAGACATTATATCATAGTCTGGACATACTGTATTAATAATTTAATAATGCCACAGCCCATGTCAAGAGAGCTGATGAAATGTCAATTTTGGAATTGTTTTTTATGAGATTTCACATGATAATAAAATATATTAGCAAATAACAGTTAAGCATCCTCAAATGAAATTGACACCTGGCTTCCACATCCTTCAATACACTAGTATTGGCTATGCATGCAATGACAAAGCATTGGCTTGTGCCAGAGTAAAACTAGTGTAATGGAATAAAGTTGGCCAGACTGTTAAGAAACCAGGAGTGTATATACTTTTTAAAATCCCTTTCATTGGGAAATTTAGTTGTCTTAATAAGTGCAACTGACCTTTGAGCTGTGGAGAAATGATGTGAGTTGGAAAGCTGCTATTCTTGCCCTTTCCCATAGCCTGTGTCACAGGCAAAGCCCTATCCCTTTTCCGCAACAATGTCTGTGATAGCTGCAGTGGCAGCTGGGTACTGGAGAGCAGATCTTGACATTTCTGTTTGTGAAAAATGGATTGAATTATGCTTACTTAATTTCTAGCAAGAACAGAGTGGATCTAAAGGCTTTTGTATTTTAGAAGGAAAGTAAACTATATGTGCACACATATTTAAGCATATCTCTCTCCATCCAGGAGGTTAGACTTTCCTGCCACACAGTAATGTCAGAAAATATCATGAGGGCACAGTATATTAAAGTCACATGGCTTTAAGCATTGTATCTTAGAATGAGAATTTTGCTCTGTAGGTATAAGAAAAACACTGCTATGGCTTTACTATTGCTTTGAGATAGCTGGTAGTAAATGCTGGTGGCCTTTTAGACAAGGGACAACCTTTTGTAAATAAAGGGAGGATGAAAAATAATGCTGTAATATGCTGATCACAGTGCTAACGTAAAAGAAGATTTGAAAGGTGGAGGTCCATGTCTGGGTCAGAGTACTGACCTAGGATGAGATGAAGGTACACTTCTCAAATTGTGGAGGCACAACTTTCTTTTTTCCCCTACTTAAAAAAAAAATTGCTTTATTTTCAAGTGTTATCCAAAGCTTAGCTGAGGCTCCAACATGAAATAGCTAAGAAAAAATGTCACCCTGTGAAGAAATCATTTTTCTTTGCTGGAGCAGGTGTGTTCAGAACCCTGTCAGATGCTCATACATCAGGAACTGTGAGGGGACTGAGAAAAAGTGTTTTCAAGATTGCAAGAAGACAGTTAAAAAGAATGAGCTTTCTTCAGATGTCTCAGAGGGAACATTAATATAAAAAGGAAAGGAGAAATGGACTTTTTTCAAAATCTGCAAGTCAGTGACATAAAATTTTCTATGCCCACTGTATGATGAGACATTTTCTTCTATCTTAGATATAAGAATATTTTCAAAAGATGTTTAACGAGAACTTAATAACAGGCTTTATGCACACTGTAAGCTGCATTCAGGATCCTTGCAAGAGTTCTGAGGCATTCCCTGCTTGTGTGTTACAGGAAATCTTTGTCCTGTACTGGATATATGGGAGAAGAAGTCATAGAGAGAGGAAAAGGTGTTAAGAGCAAGTGCATCCAAGAAAGTATTGTGAGGCTGCATGAGTGATGGCAGTAATATTTCAAAGGAAAGCAGTAAAACAATAAAAAAAGTAACGAAGGATGTTGAAGGGACATTCATGTGAGTTCTCTAGCTTAAGTGAAACCATCTTAGGTGCAGGAATTGCTTTATTCCCTGGACATATCCCTTTTCTGTATAATGTCTTACATAATCAGTGTGGATCCTCTTAGGCAAAATTTATTTTTTACAATTTGAAAGAAAAAGAATGGTTTTAACTGGGAAGAAAAAAAGAAAAGTAGCATGTCATTGTGAAGGTTAACAAATGTGGGATGTGACATTTGATCTCCAGTTTGAGGTATGTGCCATGGAAACATTTAATTTTTGACTAGCTCTAATTGGTCTCTCAACACAGCCTCTGTGCTGACCGAAGAAGGAAGATGATGTTTGTGGCACATCCCTGCAGGGAGCATCAGAAACAGCTGAAGAATCCCCTAGGACTTGCTAATATCACATGCAGTACACTGGGGAGAATAGCCTTTCCAGAGACATTGTTTTTTACATGGATATGCCACAAGTACCTCCATTGAGACAAAGTCCAACCGAGTCCTAGTGGATCAGAAGACTGGAAGGGAGAAAAATGAAAAAGCAGAAGGTAGAGTTGCTACCTGACATGTAGGGAAACCTGTATTACTCTTGTATGGATTGGTGGCCTTTCAACTACTGTGGTGTTACTGGAGGTCAAACCATCAAGCTTTCTCTGAGGACACAATATACTTGCCCAGTCTATACAGTTGATGTGACTGTCAGATCTGTTGGGTGATTGATGACTGTTCAAGGTCTTTTTGTAAATTGGCCTTGTATCCTGGATGGTGGAAGGAATAAGTTTGACAGTTACTGTGATTTTTTTACACAGCATTCCTTGTCAGCAGTCAGACCTCTGCGGATTGCTTTCTGATCCTGCTGAACAGCATGTCAAATATATTGTTATTTTATGAGCATCTTTCTACCTTCCCAATTCCAAAAATTTCTGTGGAGAGTGAGGGTCATGAGCAGAGTGCTAATACAGCCCATAAATCTTGTTGATGGCAGTACAGTATATGAACGTTCCCAGGGGAGAAGTTTTTACAGCCCTTACCAAAATGCTTGGCATGATACCTGCCGTAACGACCATAGCTTGATTCCAAGTTGCAATTTGTAGTTAGCTGCCATTGACTTTTATTTAATTTGCAGCAAGACTCAGACACTAGCAGTTAGGAAGACAGCGTGCAACTCAGCAGATCAACACTTACCAACTTCCTGGTCTATCTGTCCTAAGGCAATATATGCAATTAATATATATGCCTAAGCTTTCTCTATCTGCCAAGACGTATTTAAGTGCCTGAGGATGAGATCCAAAAGAGTCAACACACATAACCATTGTTATGCTGGATGAGTTCTATGGATAAATGTAAAGCAGGCCTAATGAAAGAGGCCATAACCTCACAGCTGGGTGTATAGAGTCAAACTCACTTTGACCCTTCATTTAAATTGTTTACCAACATTTTTTTCCAGTGGAAATAAAAGATATAAATAGCAAATAAATGACTTTTGCTGTGAAGTCAAAGAAACGTTTCCACGTTTCACAATTTGTAACCCTTAGCTCATACAGATAGGAAATATGAGATGCTTGAAATAATGAGAATCTTGAAAAAAGATCCCCTTAGGCAGAGATGGTAGCATTCATCATACTAGGGCCTGTGTTCTGGGTACTATGCGGAGGTGTAGGAAATGACACTTTGTCCCCCAAGTCCCAGTTGTTGTCCTCCTCTAGTAGCTGTTAAGTGCAAGCTCAGTAGCCTGTTTGCATACTCTGTGATTGGTATCAATGTTTGTATTAGTATTCAAAAAACAACAAAGGGTGTGTTAAAAATAGCAGAGATGACAGAAAGAGGGCAATTACTTGGTTGTGTGAATAGGAAGGATAATATTAAGTTACTGTGTAATTAAGGTTAGACCAAGGTGAAATAAAGATAGCAAACAAGGAAAGTAAGGAAAGGTTACTCATTCTGGACCTAAGCCTTTCCCGACTGAACATAATGAAAGGTTTAGGTCAACCTCTGTGAAAATGAGTTGAAGTAGACTTGAGATTAGTTTAGAGCAGGGGTCCTCAAACTTTTTAAACAGGGGACTGGTTCACTGTCCTTCAGACACTGTCGGGGGCCGGACTATAGTTTGGAAAAAAATGAACGAATTCTTATGCACACTGCACATATTTTATTTGTAGTAGTGCACAAAAAACAGGAAATGCCATATTTAAAATGAAGAACAATTGTAATCAACAAAACCAATAATATTTCAATGTGAACTATGGGCCTGCTTTTGGCTAACGAGATGGTCCATGTTAGGTCCCGTATTTGTCACCGCCAGTCGTAGCGCGGGGCAGCCCGGGGGCGACGCCCGCACTGCGCCCCCGCCCCGTCCCGCCGGCCCCGCAGAGAGCCGCCCGTGGGACTGCGGAGGGACGGGGCTGTCCCCGTCCGAGAGAAGACCGCAGGCAGGACAGAGGCGGCGGGGTTCTGTAAATACCGGCGGGCCGGATCGAGGACCCTGGCTGGCGGTATCCGGCCCGCGGGCCGTAGTTTGAGGACCCCTGGTTTAGAGAGATACTCGTAAAGCAGTTTAGTGAAACTGGACAATGAATAGTAGAAGAAAAAAAGCACAGACTCATAAATAAAAGGGAACTTATTGAACTGAACTCATCTTGGAAGCAGTCTGATAGCTATTCTCACACATCATGATGTGCGTTTATTATGAGAGGTGAAATGCATGGTTTTGTTCCACATTAGATTATTTATGGGATTTCTTGAGTGTTTGTTGGGACTGCCTGAAACAGTTCAAGAAAATTGCTTGTGAGACAGAGAAGGAAACTAATTAAATCTTCGGAGAGGAAAAGGACTTAAATGATGAAAGATGGTGGTAAATTACTTTGTTAACAAATAGATGCCTTGGAAATTGAAGTACAAATTAGGTTATCCAATTTTTCACCACAAACCTAAGGAGTTCCATTAATATGATTTCCATCTTGTTAAAATATTTCATGGCTTATCAGGAGCTTGCTGAGACATCTTAACGACAGCTGGAAACAATGGTAATGCAAAGGTTATGGTTCCAGGTATGGTGATGAAACTTTTCCAAAGAAAAGGGCCAATAAAAATGATGATGCATTGTTACATCTATGTATGTGTCCAACCGAATAGAGCATGCAATGATAATTTAGACAAATAAGTCTTGTACCTTTACCTTTGTGGAAGCTGTCAGTATTGCCCCGAAGGGTTGTTATGATGTACAATGGCCATGCCTCAGGCAGGTTATTTCTGGGGCAGCAACCAGAGCTTTTGTTTTTAGGCTGATGCTCTCTGCCACATACATTATGTTGTAGTACCCATACGATGTTCACTTTCTCTCTGGACAATCTCTGAGCATCAGCCCTGAGCTCTCACTGTTATTTTACTACGGTTAGGAACTGCAGATGGGGAAGTCGGCGGGATGAGGAGAGAAGAGAATATCTAGCTACTCTTCAGAAGCCTTTTCCAGGATGTTTTGAAAGAGGTTGGATCAGATTTTTCAGATTTCCCAGCAATCCTTTTTGTGCTCCCTAGAAATGCATAAGATCACTTGCTTGGAGCACATGCTGCACTTACTAGTGATTTGATGTTCTTATATGTATCTTGCCTTTACTGTGTTTCAGCATTAATTCTGCAGTGAGAAAAATACGTATTGCTCACAGCTGTCTGGAAGTTATTTCGTTCCACCTAACTGCACACTGATATTCATCAACATCATTTTATAATTTAGAGGGCTTTTTTTCCCTTTCTTTAAAGCATGAATTTAAATCAGGGAGTAAATAGGAGAGCTGTTGTGAATTTATGGGAGACTTTTGTTTCCTTAGTTCCCAGAGCACCTTGCTAAAACTTGTTTTGTAGTTAGTATGTGTATAAGTGGTAGAGATAGAGAAGGAAATGAACATGTTTCTAATTTAAAAACAAGTTTTTCAGCAATAGAGAGTGCATGTTTGACAAAGGAAGAGGCAAATATTAAATTTTCTTTTGAAGGGTGACTTCAACTTCCAAGTGATTTCAACATGATTTTGTATCTCATCTCTCTTGCCTTTGCTGGCTTTTTTCCAAGTGATTCATCAATGAAGTCATCCAGCAGCAATATCAGTTGCTATTTTACAGTATCGGGTATGGCAGCGTTTAGATGGCGCAAGCGACACATGGATGAGCCTGTTTGTGACATTTTAAAGCAGACTGCTGCATTTTACACCAAATGAAGCAGATTGTGTGGCCTCTATGATAGGTACAGTTAAGTGCAGCAAATCTGATCCAAATCCTGTGACAGCTTTTTGCCAATTCTAGACAAGAAATGTACATTTGTTTGTTTCTAATAGTTGTTGTTTTGTCGTGATATTTTGAAGCTTGGAAATAGGAGACCAGCTTAAAGAGTTTGAAGAAAAATAGTTCAGGGATACTGGAGAATCAGCTCTTCCTATCATGCCAGCTGTGCTCCCTATCCTTCCACTCATTTGGTCTGTACCCTGTAGAGGCTCAGCAGGAGAGCTGCAAAAGCAGACAGACTCTTTGCCAATGATATTCCTTCAAGCTGTGGAAATAGAGCTTTTCCCCTTTTTGACTCTAATTCCATGTGAACTATATGTTGTCCATAAGATGACATACAATGCCTAGTCACAGGATCCGGTTTTCGAGCCTCTGTAATATAGACCTGCAGAATGAAATTGCCCTAGTGCACACTAAAATAATGATTTTTTTCTCACCTATTGTACATTACTAATTAAATAAACTGTCTCTTTCTTCATTAGTCACTTATTAGGTTTTCTGATTCATGTCAGATGTAATCCTTATTTAAGCATCACCAAAGAATAATCCTTTTATTTCTATATATGAAACATGGACATTTTGCTCCTATTATCTTGCTAACACAATAGTTCTCACTTCAATAACTCATATTGCTGCATCAGTAGGTTTAAATGAAGCCTCTGAATCTCCACAATGTCATAGAATTACAGGATTATAGAATGGTTTGGGTTGGAAGGGCTGTTAAGTATCATCTGGTTCCAGCCCTCCTGCCATGGGCAGAGATACTTTTCACTAAACCAAATTGCACAGAGCTCCATCCAACCTGACTTTGGACACTCCTACAGATAGGGCACCCACAGTTTCTCTGGTCAACCTATTCCAGTGCCTTGCCACCCTCTGAGTAAAGAATTTCTTCTTAATATCTGATCTAAGCCTACCGTCTTTCAGTTTTAAGTCATTCCCCCTTGTCCTGTCATTACATGTCCTTGTAAAGAGTTTCTCTGTCTGTCTTTCTTGTAAGCTCCTTTCGTATACTGAAAGGGCACGACTAGGTCACCCCAAAGCCTTCTCTTTTCCAGGCTGAACAATCCCAATTCTCTCAGCCTTTCCTCATACAAGTGGTTTTCCATCCCTCTGATCATCTTAGTGACCCTCCTCTGGACTTGCTCCAACAGATCGATGTTCTTCTTGTACTGGAGACCCCAGTACAGCACTCCAGGTGGGGTCTCACCAGGGCAGAGCAGAGGAGCAGAATCCTCTCTGCCCACACTGCTTTGGGTGCAGCCCAGGACTCAGTTGGTTTCTGGGCTAGGAGTGCACATGGCCGGGTCATGTCCAGCCTCTCACCCACCAGGACTCACAAGTCTTTCTCTGCAGGGCTGCCCATGGTCTGTTTATTTCCCAGCCTGCGTTGATACTGGATGTTGCCCTAATCCAGGTTCAGAACCTTGCATTTGGTTTTGTGAAACCTCATGAGATTCCCACATGCCCACTTCTCAAGCTTGTCCAGGTCCCTCTGGATGGCATCTCATTCTTCTGGTGTGACAACCACACCACTCAGCTTGGTGTCATCTGGAAACTTGCTGAGGATTTACTCACTCCCTTTGTCTATGTCACTAATGAAGGTATTAAATAGCAGTGGTCCAAATATGGACCCCTGAAGGACACCAGTTGTCATTGATGTCCATTGGGACTCTGAGTTGTTGACCACTACCCTCTGGATGTGATTGTCCAGCCAATTCCTTATCCACTTAACAGTCCACTCATGAAATACACCTCTCTCCAATTTTGAAAGAAGGATGTAGTGGGGGACTGTATCAAAGGCTTTACAGAAGTCCAGATACATGACATCTGTAGTCCTTTCCTTGTCTGTGATGTAGTCTCCCCATCATAGAAGGCCATTAGGTTGGTCAGGCAGGACTTGCCCTTTCTAAAGCTGTGATGGTTGTGTCTAATCACCTCCCCATCCTCCATCTGCCTTAGCATAGCTTCTATGAAGATCTTCTAGGGTGATATTCCCAGGCACAATACCTCCCAAGGTCCTTCTTTATACTTTTATTAAAGATGGATGTTTCCCTTTTTGCAGTCAGCTGGGACTGTACCTTACTGCCATAAACTTTCAAATGTTATTGAGAGTGACTTAGCAACTACGTGAACCAGTTCCCTCAGGAGTCTGGGATGCATCTCATCAGGTCCCATAGACTTACATACATTCAAGTTCTTCACCTGTTCATGAACCTGATGTTTACTCACAGAGGGAGAGACTTTGCCCACTCCCAGTCCCCATCCTACTGTCCATCCACTTGAGAAATGTGGGAAGAGAATTTGCCATTGAAGACTATATTGTCTTGGAATGGGACAAGGGTTTCTTTAGTGATATTAAAGACAGTAATTGTCTACATGGCCTATGCAAAAAATTCAGATTTAGAGTATAAAATGTGATCCGGAGGGAAAGAACCGTGAAATATAGCAGTCAGAGACTTTACAAATCATAAGAGATGGGTTCTAGCAGAGCAGTAGGTAGTGTATCAGTCAAAGCCAGCTGTTTCCTTGGCATTCTGTTTCAAGGGAGAATTAAACCTCATAATTATCTGCATTCAATCTATACCATAAGAATGATGGTAAGATTAATGATCAAAGCTGTGCTTCGCTCTCGGTGTTTCTCCTGCTGCTTGCATGCCTACCTCCTGCTTAGGAACCATAGTGATAGATGTAGCTGTCACACAATCTCCAATTGCCTGAAATAAGGTTCCCTGGCTGGTTCCTGGATGTGATGCCCAGCTTGCTGAGCCCTCTGAGATTTAGGCGTCTGTTTCTTACTTGTTTAAAAAATGTGCAGGAATAATTTGGTCTATATCAGTGGTATCAGCCTGTGGTCCCAAAGTGAAAACTGCAGCTGTAATTCAGTTTCAGGGCTCTGCTGCTCTTCATAAGTCATGAGAATGAAGAAGGCTCTTTCAACTGAATGACTATCTTATTCATTCAAATGCCATGTAATTGATCTGTACTGTATGAAAAGTTCCTTGGTTTTGGTGCTCTCAAGAGCTTTGCATTGCTTTGTGATTATTGTTTATTCAGTTATTTAGGTTCATACCACTCTCTTCGTTGTTGCTTCTGTTTAAAGCAACTTAGGAAAAGAAAATAAGAAAAAAAAGAAATAAGCTATTGTTCTGTCTTTAACCATTTATTCGAATTGCTTTTTGTTTGCAGTTTGAATTAGACCTCTTTTCCCATGTATGGTACTATCTAATTTTTTTTTTCCTAGGAGGTTGCTTTGTTGCTCCTTTTCATGACCGGTGTGAGACACGTGGGTTGAACACATACTGGAACACTCTTGAAAACGTAAGATGTCTGGCAGAAATGTATATTTGGAGTTACTCCTACCCAGGCAGAGCATGTAATTGCTTAGCTAACGCCAGAGTCTTAAAAGGATTGGGAAGGGCAATGATCACTTAATAAATTAAGTATCTGACATCTACTCAGTGTCTCTCCATCTGTCTCTGCATGCTCAGTGTAGTACACCTCTCCTGGGGCACAGTGTGGTGGCAAGGTAAGGGTTACTCATTCTTTGGAACCATGTTAGCTGCAGGTACACATTTAGTGGGAAGGTGTCTGTGGTCTGCCACTGCATATTCAACTTCTGATGGAGAGCAAGCTGCAGTCAATACTTATGTCTCATGATCACAGCAGCAGTGGAGATTAGGGAGTACAGCACAAAGTTTCTCCTGTGTTGTTATAACATCTTTTTTCCCTATGGCTGAAAAAAAGTATTAATGTTGCGTGATTTGTTTAATTACAGATTCCCTCCTAAAATAATCAAAACCTACACAATTGATTTAGGAGCTTGTATTTCATTAAGTCTTTAGGATACAGTGTAAGGATACTCAGAGGTATTTAAGCTTTGAATCCTAGTGATTTGAACAGGAGGAGCTGTAGTTAAACTACTTAGAGGCAGATTTTAACATTGCATTTAGGTGCCTAAATATGCAGACGGTTTCCTATTGCCTTTTGTAACAAGCACTATGAACAAATCTGCAGGATTAATTCTAGATATGTGCATTTGAATGTTTACTTTTAAAAATCTGCTTTGAAGCCCTCTTGAAAATGTTAACCCAGGAGAGTACCAGTGGGCTGTATCTTGAAACTTTTAAATGCAATATGGACTTTAGGCTCCTTCTGTAAAGGTGCTGGTTTTGGCTGTTGTTACAGCTGTATCAAGAGTCTGATTCAGTCTAGGCTTTATCTTCCTAAGGTGTGTGTGCTTTTGGGGAGGGAACCGGATAACTGGTAACACAGTGAAAATACATTTGCTCATACATGCGAATGATTATTCATAGAATATTTTTGCTTCGTTGGCCAGCTTTGTCAAGTATCCACCCACCTACAATGAACAGACTTAGAATGTCACAAAAGTAAGGGCTCTAATACGTAACACACTGAAGGCTGAATTCAGGTGAAGATCTGAATAACATCAGTTCTTTAATAACATTACCTTCAAAGTCAGCCAGCAAGAACATCACAGGGTTGGATCTGATGCTTATGTATAACACAACAATTAAAATCCCCCACCACACTGTGTATGAAACCCACAAGAAATGTGAAAAAAAGAAAGTGTGATATGCAACACATGTATGATTTGAAAAGTGGTTATTTCTGGGTTTGTGTTATTTCCATAGAATTTCTGAAAGCATATGCATTTGAGTGAGAATCTTCCCTTTAGGAGCAGCTCTGACCTTATAGTTCAATGGTAAAAATTATTATGTTCTTTCTAGTTCTTTCTGGAAAAAAGAAAACCTTCATCTCATCTCCTGCTTCAAGATCCTCTTGCTGCTGTGCCTTTGTGGAGTAATAGATAAAGTCAAAAGTTAAAATAGAATAAGAGCTACAGAGGAAAGACTTCCTGGATGATAAAAAATAAACTCCAGCTGCCATTTCCCAAATAACATAAAGGTCATGTTGTATCACAAAGTTGCCTAAGCCTTGATTAGCATCCTATCATGATAGGATATACTGAAGAATGGAGCAGTGTGAAGATATCATGGCCTTTCTTCACAAACATTCTGCAGGAAGGGAATGTGATGACCCTTTGACCTGTGTCCTCTGTCCATTAAGCAATAATAGATGCCTGTCAAACTGTCCAAATTTATCTCTGGTGACTAAAGGCATCAAATTCCACCTAAATCAAAAGAAAAAAAGCATACAAGGAGATTTGAAATGGAGAGAGAATCGAAGGAATATTCCCGTTGAAACTGCTACTTCGACAGACAGGTTGAACCTGTCCTCCTTCCCCACCAGGGATGCCTGTGTTGGGTGAGAAAATTAAGCTATGCATGCTAATTACTTGCTTTAAGGACTAGAGTTGCTTTCACTTCATAATATTTTAGTAGATTATTTTCGCTTTAGAGTTTGTGCTTATGCTTTGCCTTATATTATTATTACATGGTTTTAAGCGCGTTTTTGTGGCTAGACTATCACCAGCTACCATGAACCCTTCTTGACTTGTCACAATTTGTATTAATAAAACATGTATTTTCTGTACACTATTAAGAGTCATTCCTAATAAGGTGCTTATACTGGCTGGCAATGGTTTGCACATTGGGAAGACTCGCTGATAGTCCTCCCTCCTTTGTTGATGCAGGCCCCCCCCAGAAGGTAATTCAACACACCCTACAATTGGTGAATTTGTTTAGTTAATGTCCCCCTCCCTTTTACAGGACAGACTGATTGAACATTAAAGGGTTTTGATTTTCTGGGGGCCCTGACAGATGAATAAATTTCCTCTCTCTAAGGGTCAGGCAACTCCTCCTCCTTTTATGTGACTGCCTTGTAACTATCAATCTTAATTTACTTTTCTGTACAGAAAAATTAACCTTCTAGGAAGGCACTTTTTAAAAAGTGCAGTGCAATTCCTTAGTACCATTGATACTTGTTGAACTTTTGCTAATTTTGTGGGGTGGGTAATGCTGATGGTATCTGTATTTCATCTTTATATCAATAAGAGTCTGATGATCAATTTATTTTTTTCCAAATACATTCTTTAATGAGTCGCATTTTGTGTGGTTGACTATTCTGATAAAATCAATTTAATTAACTATCAGGATGTGACAGAACACATTCAGGCATTGTCATTCATTTCAAAAGAATAATAATTTCCATCAAAGATATGTTGCCAACCATCCCAATGAGGTATCTCATCATCATCAGGATTTCATGCTAATGATCAAAATGAGATACTTCAGGGTTTCTAACAAACTATAATTATAAGTCAGGTATTACATTAATACCAGGATGCACTGTCACTATTTAGTCACCAAATCATCAGTATTTAAAACAAATTCTTATGAGTTCCTGTATGCCTAAATTGGAAAAGAGGGAAACGGATTATCCTCTGCTTAGTTTGCTATTCAGGAGCATGTACCACTGATTTTCTGCAGGGAGGAAGGTGGTACCCTTACAGCACATCTCATACTTTGTGGGATGCAGGTTTCCTACGAACAAATAAGCAGTGGTGTATGCAGCTTACTAGAGTCTACATTGATGTACTGTGCTATCACTCCGTGTTATTATAGTGTGAGGCTGAATATCAGCATGATCTACTACAACACTGTATGATTAAAGTACTTCTTGACTTTCCACAAGATTTTAAATTCAGGATGAAGGAAGGGGAGGAAAAGTATGTGAGAGAAACAGAAAGAAAGTGAGAGGATTATGCTTCGGCAGCCCTTGTGACAAAATAGTAATTAGTTTCAGTAAAATCCCATAATAGTTTTTTTGCGCTTTGCAGGAAATCGAGTGGCAGACAGATAAAACAAATTACTTTACTCAGGGCAATTAGCAAGCTATTACAAGATTCTGATGATGTTTCCCGTGACTGCAAAGATCATTCCCTATTTTCCCAAGAAGTTTATATTCTTGAAAATCACATCCATTTTATACCTATCATGGTGTGTAAACAGAACTACTACATGTCTCTGAGCACAGTCTGGATGACAGTGGACAGCCCAAGAGATAACGAGTTCTGCGACTACGCTGAGAGGAGGGGGAATTTGTAACACTTGCTGCTTCCTCATGTGAAATAAACCTCCAGTGTTACCATTCTCTGACTGACTCTGACACATAGTGCAAGGAAAACATTCGTCCTTCATTTTTGTACTGCACTGGCAGATGTAACTGAAAATGTGCACTGTAAATTTAAGTGTTCAGAAATTTGTGGCTTTCTTGATAGTAGCGCCTTTAGAAAGGAAACATTATTTCTTTGCAAAATTATTTCTTATTTCAAACTAATCAGAAATGGCAATAAAAAATATGAGTTTTCACTTTTTTTCTTTTGACTGAAAAGTTTCAGTCAAACAAGTTTCAATGAAATCTTGAAGGAAGGAACCTGTCTCATTAAATGAAAGATTGGCTTTATATAAGGGCAATTCAGACATTAAACAAAACAATAATAAAAACATCTAAGGCTGGATGTACTTCAAGAATGAAATCTTGAAGGCGCAGGAACAGGCTGTCCTGATGTGCCGTAAGATTAGCTGTAGGGGTAGACGTCTGGACTGGATGAATAAGGAGCTTTTGAATGAACTAAGGAAAAAGAAGAGGATGCACCACTTTTGGAAAGAGGGAGAGGTAACCCAGGCAATGTTTAAGGATGTTGTTAGGTCATGTAGGAAAAGAATTAGGGAAGCCAAAGCTCAGCTTGAGCTAAAATTGGCCATCTCTGTTAAGGATAATAAAAAACGTTTCTACGAATATATTAATGGCAAAAAAAGGGACAAGGACAATCTCCTTTATTAGATGAGGAGGGAAATATAGTTACTGAAGATGAGGAAAAGGCAGAAATACTCAATACCTTCTTTGTCTTTGCCTCCATTTTTAATAGCAAAACTGGTTGTCTACAGGAAAAGTGGTCTCTTAAACTGGTAGATATGGACAGGGAACAGTGTAGCCCCACTGTGATCTGGGAGGAAGATGTTAGCGACGTACTGATCCACCTAGATCCTCATAAGTCTATGGGACCTGATGGGATCCACCTAAGGGTGCTGAGAGAGCTGGCAGGTGTGCCTGCTAACCCTCTTTTAATAATTTTTCAACACTCTTGGCTTGCTGGAGAGGTCCTGGATGACTGGAAGTTGGCACCTACCTATAAGAAGGGTTGGAAAGAGGATCCAGGGAATTATAGAGCTGTCAGCCTGACCTAAGTACCAGGAAAAATTATGGGCATTATGTTGCACCTACAGGATAATAAGGAGATAAGATCTAGTGGATCTTATGGATTCAGGAGGGGAAGGTCCTGCCTGACCAATCTAATTTCCTTTTATGATCAGGTAACTCGTCTGATCAATGAGGGAAAATCTGTAGATGTAGTGTACCTAGATTTTAACAAAGCCTTTGGTAACATCTCCCATAGTAAACTCCTGGTGAAACTGGTGGCTCATGGCTTGGACAGATTTACTCTGTCCTGGGTAAAGAACTGGCTGGATGGTTGAGCTCAGAGAGTGGTGGTGAACGGTGTCACATCCAGCTGGAGACCAGTCACTAGTGGGGTGCCCCAGGGTTCAGTGCTGGGACCAGTTCTGTTCAATAACATTATTGATAACCTGGACAAGGGGATGGAATCCATCATTAGTAAGTTTGCAGTTGACACCAAGCTCGGAGCAGGTGTTGATCTGTTAGAGGGTAGGAGGGGTCTGCAGAGAGATCTTGACAGGCTGGATAGATGGGCTGAGTCCAATAGTATGAGGTTTAATAAATCTAAGTGGTGGGTTTTACACTTCGGCCGCAAAAAACTCATGCAGAGTTATAGTCTGGGGACAGTGTGGCTGGAGAGTGGCAAGGTGGAGAGGGACTTGAGTGTGTTGGTTGATAGGAAGCTGAATATGAGCCAGCAGTGTGCCCAAGTGGTCAAGAAGGCCAATGGCATCCTGGCCTGCATCAAGAATAGTGTTGTCAGTAGGACTAGGGAAGTTACTCTTCCCCTATACTTGGCATTGTTTGGACTGCACCTTTAGTACTGTATCCAGTTCTGAGCCCCTCGGTTTAAGAAAGGTGTTGAGTTGCTGGAATGTGTCCAGAGAAGGGCAATGAGGATGGTGAAGGGGCTGGAGCACAAGCCCTGTTGGTAACAACTGAGGGAACTGGAGTTGTTTAGCCTGGAGAAGAGGAGGCTCAGGGGTGACCTTATTGCTGTCTACCTGAAAGGAGGTTGTAGTCAGGCGGGGGTTGGTCTCTTCTCTCAGGCTCCCAGTGACAGAACAAGAGGACACAGTCTTAGGCTGCATCAGTGGAGGTTTAGGTTGGATATTAGCAAAAACTTGTTCACAGAGAGAGTGATTTCCCATTGGAATGGGCTGCCCAGAGAGGTGGTGGAGTCATCATCCCTGAATATGCTTAAGGAAAGGCTGGATGGCATACTTAGTGACATATTTTAGATGATGGGATGATATTGGGTAGGTTAATAAATTGGTAGTAAGTTGGACTTGATGATCTCTACAGTATTTTCCAACTTTGTTAATTCTGTATGTAAACATATGGTACAGAAAAAGTTAAATTTCAAATTACTATATTGAGAATGCCCCTTTATACACTCTCTTTGTTGCTCTAGGCTAAATTTAAATAAAATTACGCAAATTATGAAGATAATCCCATTTAGAAATGGGAATTTTAATTTCCTTTTTTTTAAGAGAAAGCTATTGTTATTTTATTGATGCCAGGAGAATAATACTGCTATAAAATATAGAAACAGTGTAAGAAGTAGTAGCATATTCCTTAGCCAGACTCTGTCCAAGGATGCCAGCTCTCCTCACTTAATCTGTCTGGCCATAATAAAAGTGAAGAATATGAGTTTCATGCAAATTCCTTCAAGAACCTGAACTCCATTCCTGGGCTATATACCACTAAGTAGTAACAGAAAAAACAATTTTGCATTATACTAAGGCTTGTTGGTATTCAACATATCTTTTTACTATAGTTGAAGTCAAAACTTACTCTTGGTTTTAATTTATAGAGTGTTAGTTGTACCTTTTTTTCCTGCTGAACTAAGCATGTAATTTTCTGCATTAATTTTGATATAAATGTTCAGATACTCAGCTGGTGAAAGTAATTAGTATCCATTAGCCAATCTAGTGGTCAACATTGCTGTTGTCACATATATTATTTCTGTTCCTTAACAGGAATTATAGGAAGGCTACCTAAAAACTTATGTTACTTTTTCAATAGAAAAAAAAAAGAAAAAGAAAAAAAGGGAAGAGTTTAATACGGGAAAAAAAAGTGCATTTGTTTTTTGAGAATAATAATGGAGGCTTACATGATAAACAAGTGTCACTTGGGCAGGAGGAAGGTCCCACAAACAAACAATTTTTCAACACCTGAGCCCTTGACTCTCAATTCCAAATTGAAAAGATCTTTTTGTAGTAACAGTAGACCATTTACCTTTTAAAGTTCAACTCTAATAAAATTACTACAGAATTGGGATCATGGGGATTTTGTGTTAATTTTCAGTAATGAGAAACCTCATTTGCTCAATTCTTAAATAAAACAATATTTTTTTTCTTGTATCAGCCAACCTTATACAAATATCTTGAGAAGATGAAAGTCATCTTCTTAACAGGATGCTTTACTTCATATTCACAGTTGACTAACAATACAATACTTATCTGGGCCTCAGCAATTTTGTTTGTGATGTGCAAGATGTATTAAATACCATGTCACTCCCATGTAACATAATGGACTCTGAAGTGCTAACAAGAAGTAGTAAAGGAAATAAAAGTATATTTCAGGCAAAAAAGCAAACAGATACAACTACTGACTACACACTAGGAGCGGATGTCTATAATAAGACAAATAGTTTGCACAGATACTTTTAGAGAATAAAAAATAAAATTCTTTTATGGTCCTGATTTCCCCACTTTATCCAAACAACATTAGTCATGCAAAAGCAGCTGCGACTTCCCCGCAGAGGCTCAATAGAAGGATGCTTGACTATCTTCCATCAAAGTCTTGTTTTGTTAAGGAAAACAAAATATTAAATGAAAGTATATATACCATGAAAAGCATCTGCACAGCTCAGAAACTTGATATTTAAAAAAAGTCCCAAAGCTAAAATATTTTAGATGAAAAGATGAAGTATTTCTGTTGATGCACTTCCCTGAGATCTTGAGGGATTTAATTTTGCTTCATCTTGTACTCTTTTTTCCCCCATGCATATATACTCTCTGTTAAGCTACATCTCTCCTGCAGACCAGGATCTCTCCTGGGAGACGTTGTGCATGACAGCAGAGGTAGTCTGGCTGGAAAGCCAGGCACATAGGGGAAAAATGGAAATTGAAAAAGTTTGAATCAAAGTTGCAGTGAGGCATCACAGCTGCATTTTGTAATTGTATTATTTCAGCTTTGACCACAGGTTTTTTTCTAGGATGGATTTGCTACACATTGTCAGTCTTAGTTTTCTGACAGTAGAAAGCTTGTAGCAGATGATAATGAAAAATCATTTCCTCAAATTTGTTTGGAGGATGAGAAGAATAGGAAAAGAAGATAACTTCTGAGCTCTAGCTGTGATAGAAGATGCATCCTCTAGAGAGTTAGCACCATTATCTTGATTCTACCCTGTTGGACACCTGTCTTTTTGCCCTGGCATTCCTCCTTCATTCTTTTATTCTGAGGAATAGCATGAATATGTGACCATAAGGATTTGGGCTGAGACAGGAGAAATTAACCTCATTAATTTCTTCCCTCATCTTTTGACATTTATATCAATTGACTGAAATTGTTCACAACTTGTGAATTCAATTTTCCTGAGTCCTAGGTTCCCAGACAGTGAATAAATAGGAAACTTCTGTAAAAAAGAAAGTTTCAAACTTTTAAATTGGTTTTGTCTAGTTGTAAAAGGGGCCTGAATGTTTGTATCTGTTAAATCTTTTTAATTATTAAGTAGTCCTAAGGGCACCTATAAATTAAAGGATGATTGGAAGAAATAATGATGTGATGAGGAAATTGGGGATACAGAGTGTTAAACTATCCTTCAAGGTGTCATTAATAAAAATTAGAAAAGGTTCATAATTAGCACTGACTGTAGAAGGAAGGTGATGCTACAGGGAAATAATATGAAATTATAGGATAGACAATATAGGAAATAATATAGAGGTTATTTGATTTTTTTTCTTTTACCTCACTAGTCATTTGAATATTACCAGAAAAACTTTGAGAAATTTTTTATCACTAGTTTTGATTTTGAATTACTGCATTCGTTTTGGGTAGTTTCCTTCCTCTGATAAAAAGAAAACAACTCAATGAAAGGTAGAAAGAATTTTTAACTCCAAAAAAGGACTAATGAATACCTTATATTACGTTCATAATCTTTTAATACCCTGAAGACCCCTCTCCTGCATGTTTTTGTTGTATGAAAGGAGCAATAGGTAGAATAATCAGTAGCATCCGATTCTACAAATATCCATGCTTTGCCTTTTAAAAGAAAATATTAGTATGTAATATGTATATGTATATTACTATGTATATATACATATACACACATATATATATACACATATATATATATATATATATACACACACACACTATTTATATTACATTCAGTTTAGAAGGCACTTATGAAAACTGGACTTCTGATGTTTTCCTCCATTAACGTTTTTATTTGTTTGTTAGTTTGTTTCTCATATCCAGTTGTGTTTGCAATCCCTTAGAATGGAATCATCTATTTGGTGGCTTCAGGGATTGAGACCCTCTGAAAACACAACTGCCCACAAAACATACAAGCCTTGTGTGCATGATGCTGTTAATCAGAGGATCCAAGAAAGAAAGACAGTCTATGTGTAAGCTGTACAAGGGCTAAAATGGAGAAGCTAATGGAGTCTCTTATGGAGTCTCCTCTTTATTGCAAATTCATCTGGTTTTATAGTCCAAAGATTGTTTTAGTTAATACAGCCAATAGACGAAAGGTGGTCATGTGTCACTGTCCCAGAGCCACAGGACAGTCACAAGATGATGATTACATACCTAAGACATTATATCATAGTCTGGACATGCTGTATTAATATTGTGGTATGCTGCAGGGTTTTTTTTGTTGTTGTTTTGTTTTTTTTTTGTGGGGGGGGGTCTTAAGGTAAGGCAATAAACTGTTCCTGATTTTTAGAAGGATCTTCTACCCCTCAACTCCACATCTGTGTCTTATTTTTTATGTCCTGCAGGACTCACTGTGTCATCTCATTGCCATGGCTGAAGCTGTGACACTGGAAGGAGAGAGGGGAGAACTGACTGGGCCAAAAAAAGAGACCAGACTGGGCTGTATTTTGCTGATTCTTGCTTGGGGTACTACTTGGCTCTGTAGCCCCTGGATAAAATATGCAAGCAGGGCTAGCCTGGTTGCCTGAGTCCTGGTGAGTGCTCCACAGCTGAGATGAGACCTCTTGCTCTGGCTTGTGACTCTCCTTCCAGTGGGAGGGATTAAGCAGCTTCTCTGGAGGCGGATCCTGAGCATTTGCAGGCTCCCTGCTATGAAACCACAAAACAAGAGCTGGACAGGCATAAAGTGTCTTAACTGCCCATGAAGCCCGCTTATGGTGTGTTACCCAGACTGCAGGATGGAGCTTAACTTTCCTCTCAGGTGCAGCTTGAGGTGCTCTGCCAGTTCTAATTACCTGGAGCTACCGAAGGGGGAAGGGAGGGGCATGCTCATGTTGTGTTGGCCCCAAAGTCTGGAGCAAGGAAGCATTAGAATCCTGCCTTTGAGACAATGAAACCAAAGTTTTGTCAGGGTTCACTCAGTCTTAGCAGTATTTGCTTTAAAGCCAGAATGCTTGAAATTTGAAATACTTGCATGTCAATGGACTGGTTTTTTTTTTTTTTTTGACAAAACTTTGGTGGAAAAAAGTTCAGGCTACTCCTCCTTCTAAAGAAACTATTAACTTCCACAGATAATGCAGTAGGCAGAGAAGTCACTGCATATTTGTCAGATACATTGCATGATAAACAAAAGAAATAGGTGGTCAAGTGCGAGATTAATCTCTTTCACAGGTTTCTTTTACTTGTTTCTTATGGCTCTTATTATCAGAGGCAAAAAAAATCAGTTTTGGTTGTAAAATGTTGTGCATCCCAATCCACTTCTTTTTCAAGTTTATTTGTAGTTGAGCATTTTTTCAGAGGAACTAAAAGCTGAAAAGTTTAAGATAATATAAATCTATATGTATGTATGTGCAAATATGTGTGTGCAGAGCTGGAAGCTAATGTGGATTGGAATGAGAAAGAATCAAAGAATTACAATAACAGAGTTTCTGGAAGTGAACATTATTTGTGGCACCTAGCTTACTGCAAGGAGAAAAAAAATCAGGTTGTTTCTCCTTCTGTGAGCAGACAAATGACAAAACTCTTTATTGTCTTTCTGAAGTATTTTGAATATCCTTATATAAATGTAAAGTAATATTTCTCAAAGTAGGAAATAAGCAGAAGATACATAAAATTCTACATTGCATGTGTAGGTTTACATCTTTCTGAGCTCTCTATGACACTTTGGAGAAGATCTGTTATGCTTCTATTCTTTAGACTTATGAACTCTTACTGAAAATTTCAGACCATTGTAATTCTAGTTATGAATAACTTTTGTCCAAACTATATATATATTTTTTCCTAGAACAAAGGCAAAACATTTGACTATTAATTACATGTAGTAACTAATTTTTTTATTACTCACGGTCTCATTTTTCCAGTGAATAGGATTTGAATAACTACCTATATGTGAGCTTACTGAAAAATTGATTTTTAAAAAAGACACATGTGATTACTTAGAAGATATGCAAGTAAAAATAGTCCTCGATAACTTAAGTGACATAATTTTAATTAAGGCCACTTATAGACTGTGCATTGGTAAGCTTAAACCAAAATATGCTGCAAAATCTCCATGGAAGGAGAAACTCTTTCAAAAATTGAATTGATACTCATCCTTTAGTACTGATTTTACATTCAACTTAAGGAAATCTCACACTCAAAATCAGCAAATTCTGTATCATATGTGATTACACTAAGAAACCATCAGTTATCATAATTCTTAATATTCTGCCTCTGCATCCACCTTCTGAGGTGGTTTTTGGGTTAAAGTATCACATATACAAAGAAATGATCTAAATATCAACGAATAAAGCAGCAAAAAGATCCAACCTCCCATTTCTCTGCAGGCCAGGGCTGTAGGCAGGTGGGGGTCCCTGGATGCCTCCAGAAGATGATCCCATCCACTGAAGACAGATGCCTCAACTTCAGGTGGACTGGAACCCTGGCCAACAGCCAAAGAAAATAGTTTCTTCTTTATTTACATTAAATAATTAAATATTTACCATTGAGGTGGCAAAACCAGAAAACTCTGTAGAAAAATGAGTATGAATTATTTTTGACTATGAATTGTTTTTGTACGTAGCACATAAACTGCATAGAATTACAGTAGATGGAAGCAAGAAATGTATTTATTATTAATGTGGTTCCAGGATCCTTTTTACATCATAATTTATACATACACATTATAAAATGGTTTACCATTCTTAGCTCTGTAAATTTGCATGCATATAGCCTAAGTAGATTAATTGTAGATTAATTAATGCTTAAATATATGTACATAATATGGTTTGTATTTTTTTTGTTTAATTTCTTCAATGTTTGCTGGTCCCCTGCTTTGTAAACATTGTGCTCAGAGTGTAAGAACCCAGTAGTCAAATGTAGGAGTATTACTTATTTGAGTAAGGAATTTTAAAAGAAGAAAATATATTTTTGTTGCAGGGCATGGCAGGCTGTTGGGTACAAGGACATGGCTTCCTATTCACAACAAGTATATAAGAAATTTTTGTTTAATGCACAGACTTAATTTACCCAGTAATGAGAACTATGATTTAGGCCACTGCTCTGTCTTGTGCAAATCCAGTCTTTCTGAAGTGATTTCTCAATTTGTCCTTACGAATGTGTGTGTGGGGACAGTTGTGCTAGGCCTGACCTCCCTTCACTCTGGATTTATTTATTGTTTTTCAGAGGGAATAAGGGTGAAAGTGCCTTTGAAAATGTGTGCCTGAGGTATGAGAGGAGTAAAAAGTGAGGTTCAGGTTGTGGAGGCTCTTGTTTAAGTGTCCTGTCTCACAGCACTATGGCTATTAAAAAGGTTTGTCAAAGACTGTGGAATATCCAGTACACGATACTACACGGTTATCTATGTGTTTCCTTACCTACACATGAGGAAAATGATTTACATGAATTTTTTTTTTTGTCCTGTTTACAGAGGAGACCAGAGAAGGCCACGAAGATGATCAGAGGGCTGGAGCACTTTTACAAGTGTGTATAGTGATAGGACAAAGGGGAATGGCTTTAAACTGAAAGAGGGTAGGTTTAGATTAACTACTAGGAAGAAATTCTTTACTGTGAGGGTGGTGAGGCACGGGAACAAGGGGCCTAGAGAAGCTGAGGATGCTCCATCCCTGAAAGTGTTCAAGATCAGGCTGCATGGGTGTTTGAGCAGTTCGGGCTACTGGGTGGCATCCGTGATCATGGCAGGGGGTTGGAACTAGATGAGATTTAAGATCCCTTCCAACCCAAATCATTTTATGATTCTCTGATTCCCATGAAAGCTGATTTACAAAGAGTTCCCTGCCTACCCCATGCCCCCAGCCTGACCCAGAATGGGGAATATAAGTAGCACTGCAGCCCTGATGAAAATTAGCTGTTTGCCTGGAAAAGTTAACAGCCTTGTGAGAGATACTGAACAGCTCTAGAAAAAGCCTGCCTACACTCTCCTTCCTTACAACAGAGGGAATAAATCGTGTTATCCAAGATCAAACAGACAGACCCTTCTCTTTGATGTAATCTAGGAGTTAGGAAAAAAAATTCCTCTTGATTTTAAATTTCCCTCCGAGTGGAACACAATCAATGTCTTTGGCTCTGCGGGAGCCGGGAGTTGGGTTTGGGATTCATGGCACCCTCCCCGTTGCCACCTCTGGGTGTCAGCAGCGACGCTGGGCTGAGGGCCAGCTCCGAGGAGAGAGATGAAGCTGCGCGGTAGGGACCAAGGATTAATGCCTTCCGAGCAGCTTCTTTTCCCGGGTGTCACAGAGGCGTTGCTTAGGTAGAAAGATAAATATTTGTGTTTTGTGAGTCGGCTTCACCTGTGGTGGATAAAGGGCTCAATAAATCCTCTTGTCTGTCCAATAAAGAAAACAGTGTTTCATGCTCATATGACATCACAAATATTTGCCAGGTCCACCTGGAGGTCATCAGTATGCAGTTGTGCCCTTCAGCCTTTCATTTTCAACTAGGATTTAGTTAGTGCCCTTGCTGTGGTTTATCAATGCTGATTTTTCATTGTGCATATGGTGAATATTAAGTGGTGTCTGGAAATCTGTTTCCCTTCACCTGAACAGGTTCCCTGTCTTCTACATTACACCACTGTTGTGGTATGAGGTTAACAGATACCAAAAGAAGGAGGCAACATGTTTAAACAAAAAGTGACTATCTTGGAAAGGCTGGGATGAATACTTCTTGCAGGACACGGATTCAGGCAAAATATTAAACCATTTTCTCTGCACACTACATTATGCCAACATACTTTTTGTAAATATAGGTCACTCACTGTTATTTGATATTTACTTGGAAATATGATGGGTGTCATTATGTATGACATTGTGACCTCAATTCGGGAGACACTATTAGTCTAAAGGGCAATAGGACTGTAGTAAATAACATTTCTTATTCTAGGATTTGTTTATTCAGAGTAACAGGAGTATTTCTGAATTATTATCCTGACTTGATGCACAGTGTCACCTGGCCCTTCTGGCATCTCTCCCGGTTACCCAGTTGAGTTGTACAGCAATGATATGGCTTTACCAGTAATAAGAGATATGAATCTATATTAACCATATAGATATGCCTCCATTCCACAAGAACCCTCTGTAGTTCTTGTCATCTGTAAAGTAACAATATGTTACATAAGAAATGTATCTTTTGTCCATTTTTTACTCATTTCTTCCTGCTTTTCTGCTACAGGATGTAGTAAATACAGCAAGAGATTTGCTTCATGGTATAGCCATCCCTCTCTAATCCAGTCACTCAGGTGACCAGTGACTTCAGGTGCCTCTGTGTCTTTAAAAATTTTTAGTAAAATGTCTAGATTTCTTCCATTTCTGAGTTTAAAAAAGAAAAAAAGTATAGAGAGATCTCCATGCTACATATTAATTAAAACTTTCAAGTAGAATTGTTTAAGTCTCATTTTCTCATCTCTGTATGAGTTTCTCATTGTTTCCAGCTCCTGCAACAGACCTCATTATCCTGGAGGGTTCTTAAAAGCTCTAGCCAGAGGATTAGTTTGATTTTGCAGACAAATCTATCCTTTACCAAAACAAAACCAACAGCAGTAGTAACAAGAACTTAAAAGAAAGAAAAGGGAATTTGTGATGTTACTGAGCACAAAACCTCAGGCACTAAATAAACAAATAGCATGAAAAGGGAAAAAGAAATTTTAATTTTTTTCTGTTTGTTTTCCACTGGTATGATTATAAGAAAAGACAATATTTTATTTCATCTCTTTTTGATCTTGGTGCATGCTTTTTGAATGTTCCAGATTGCCAGAATCACATCCTGACTTCCTTGAAAGTTTATGTAATTATCAATTCTAAAAGCTGAGGGCGCTTTTTACAGGTAACATAACGTAGCTAAGAAAAAGAGAGAGGTTGATCCTGGATCCAGTGTTGTATGAAGATATTTCTGAAATATCTTAACACTGGACAAGAGTAATAAAAGGCAGTTTCGAAGCTGCCATTGGACTGTGACTCTCAACAGCACATCTGAACGATGCTTCCAGTGTATCTTCACTTATACGCTTGGGAAAGGAGTAATTTACAAGTCTTAACACTCACATGTTAATTATACACCCTGGTTCACACAGTCTAATGTATATCAAAACCAATGGGCATTGGAACAGATGTAAAATCTTGGCATAAACTTGATGAATCAAATGATTTAGAAATGGGATAAATTTATTAGTGCTTCAGAACAATTAAATTCAGCTTCTTATTTGTTAAGCTCCAATCACAGTAAGGTGGGCCATGAAGTTACTGTATATCTGAATTCCTGTAGCTTTCTTTTGAAAAAAACCCCAAACCAAAACCATCTAACAGGTGCTCTGACCGCTATGTGTAGGTAGAAGTATGGAACTGACAGTCACATCATTAACTTTCCTACATTTTGGCATCAGTTCAAAGGGCACTGAGAGAAGACCTTTTAAAAGCTAAGCATATCAAGAGTGCCAGTGGAACAGTAACTAAACACATACACAAGCACTTCAATATGAGTGACCTGCTTTAGCACACCTGCAGTGCTTGCTGAATTCAGCAAGACTAATCTTAAGATGTTATGCTACAAATTCTTAGAAAAAAGCAAACCGCATTCTTCCAGACGTTTAAGACACAGTTCAAGCCTAACAAATGCCTCTCAGATTTCACTCGAGGGTCAGGAGATTCAAATATTACTGAGGTGATGCCCTAAGTGCTGCATAGCCACATATGCACACAGACATTATCTATTCATTACTGCCTTAAACTTGTATTTTCCTGAAGTGGGTTGGGTTCTCTTCTTTCCTGTTGCATCTTTTTTTTTTTTTTTAATTTGTTATTTTGAGTTTATTTGTTCATACAATTATTTTTTTTTTTAAAAATATTTCTTCATAATTTAGGTACACTTTTGATCATGATTTCCCCACTTACATAGAGTCTTTCTTCCTTATTCTTCCTTCCAGAGTTGATTTCCCACTCATACTGACAGCAGTGTTCACTCTTTTTTCACAGAGGAGAGATAACAGAGCATCATTCCTCAAAAGCACTGGCTTGAATTATCAGAAAAGTCCTTTAAACATTGTCACCCAGCAGGACTGATTAAGTGATCTGCTTATCTGCTGGCTTTGGACCACCACATTATATTGATTAGAAATGTAGTTCTCTTGAATGTCAAGGGAGACCTACTTTTTCCTTTCATTATCTCTTTATATGCATTGCTTGCAGTGAGAGTTTGATGACTTTTTAATGAGATATTTGTTGTTTTCATTGTTTAGATAAATAATGCCACAGTGAGGTGAAAGAGACCAGAGTTTGGTTGTTTTCAAATATTTTTTTTCAATTGATAAACATAAGAATACTGTACATTCATAGCATGAGAAAAAACAAATAATAAATATAATCAATGCAGATGATTAATGCTCTTCACCGAGAGTTAACAATGACTTCTGAACTGAACTTGAACTAGAACAGAATAGAACTAGAAGACTCTGTAGCAGATGCAAATGTACATTGAATACGTGAGGGGAATTGTCCACTGCCGAAAGGTAGAAGGTTCATAAAAAAACTTAAGAAAAAAGTCCTTTTTCCTCCCAAACACTTGAGGCTGTCACACTGCCCAGTTATGACATGCCCAGTGAGACACAAAGAGCCACAGAATTCTGCACAGCAGAGTAGTGACAAACAGTGCCTGACTGTACCATTACAAGTGGTGCTGCACAGAACATCCAGAAAGCCAATGAGTTTAAAATGCATCCGAATGTTGCTGTGACCCTTGCAAAACAGGCATGAAATTTACAGTTGATCAAGGATGGCATTTTAGGAACAATGATCTCTTTCAGCCTGGAAGACAATTAGTAGAGATGCAATATAGCCATGAATACCATTCTACCGTCTCAGACCTCATTGGACTATTCAAACAGTGGCAAACCCACAGAAGTATTTAACAATTCTTTCCTGTTCCAAATCCTCTCCCTCATTTCACTTCCCCTTCTCCTGCCTTACCTGACATAGATGGTGCTGTTCCTTGGGTAAAACAGTTCTCAGCAGTATTTTCTTGAATTGGATTGGCAAGAGATATGACACTTTATGAAGTGGTGGCAAAGTGCAACCCTATATGGGATCTCCTCTTAGGACTATCAGAGGTTTCAGGAGCTGTTACAAGACCAGGGCAGGAACTAGCTTTCAAAGAGCTGTTTTAAGTTTGTATTTTTTAAATACATTTTAAAATATTAACATTTACAAAGTTTTCCACAGCTCCCTTGCACTGACCTCTGAACAGGGGGAATATGAGGGAGTAGTCTAACATTATTATGAGCAGTTCCCACCCAAAGTGGTTACAGGACTGAGCTGCATGGTCTGTGAAATCCATGAAGCCCCAAGGAAAGCTTGTGTCCACAATCCAGAAGCTGTTTATCAAATTTACTCATCCTCTTTGATTTATATGGACAGAGGAATGACGAATGACTCAAATAAGAAGGACTGCAAAAGAGTTATAATTTTATTGGACTGAATTATCCCTAAAATGAATAAATATTTAAATGTGAGCAATCATGTTGCAGCCAAACACATTAGGTATTTATTGCCCAGTGCTGACCTTGTTTTCACACCATTTTTCTTCTTTTATTTTCCTTTGTAGGCTGTTTGATGATGTTATTTTCAATTCACTCTGTATGGCTCTTTTTTGCTGTTCAAAAATTGCTGGAGAGTAATGGGACAATTCTTCAGCAATTACACTGAAATGAGCACAGCAATGTCCTGGTTATGTTTCATATTTCAATACATGTGAGCACTGCATAGTGTCTTTTACCTCAAATTTCCAATATATTAAGCCTTAATAAAATTATTATTCAATTTTAGGTAAGACTACTGACAGCAGTGAATTCCTTCCGAATTTTTTCAGTGCATAGTCCAGATGTGGCATTATCCAGTCAGGACAGATAAGATCTAAATCACAGAGGGGTTAGGGTGCTGACAACCAGTCTGCTCAAGCCATTCCTCCTGTTTTTTCATTTTGTGACTGTCTAGTGACAAAGCTGTCAAGTAGAAGCAACAACCCATGACTTGTGCTCCTTGCTGAGAGCTCTGAAATGCAGTGAATGCAGGTCCCACTGGCATCTTTCTGCAGCTATAATTTGCAGTGCACAGCACCCAAACCTGTTTTTCGGAGGTGACAGAAGCACGTTTTACAGCTATCCTTTGCTTAAATATCAGAATTTGTTTAATCTTATACAGAACAAAGAACAAAGCATTCTAGGCTTATATGTTTTAGTTCTTGTAAGGCCTAGGCAAATTGTTGGGGACTAATAGTGAAGAACATGAAAAAAGTGTTTCTTATAAGTATGTAACAGAACTGAGGTGCAGTCATTCTTTCAGAAATGGAAGAAAGTTGGATATCCAACTTTCCTTTATTAGCTTAGTAGTCTTTGACAAAGTGTGTTTAGTGCTTAGAAAAACTGTCTTACAAGGTATCCTATGGAAATAACTACTTAAATAAAAGAGGTTTTTTTATTAAGAGGTAAAATCTTGAAAACATCAGTCATCTTGAGAGCAGTTCTGATTTCTTTCTCTTAAAATATTTGGTTTTATTCCCTGACTTCAGTGATCGCAGAGCTAGAAGTGGAGGTTGGAATCAAACAGGCAGAGTAGATAACTGAGTAAAAATGAAATTGCTTCTTAATCTCTGTCAGTGTTGTATAAAATCCATTGATTTATAATGCTAGCTGCTTGCAATAAGAACAGAATATCCCCATGTACATTATCCCTCTTAAGACATTGAATGAACTGTATGGAGGCATCTGTAGCTGAGAGTATAGTCACTTAGTGCCACACTGGCCTAAACCAAGTATTTCTACTTGTGGAAAGTTGTGTGAGTTTTCCCAGGTAACTTACTGTAAATTCTGGAGTGACCAGTTGTCACCTGATGGAGATCAAGCATCTTGGTGACCAGAGTTGATGTTTTCTTTCATCTTCTGGTTTCATCCTTGGATCTATTGTGGAATACTTGTGCCTTTGACTCACTTGAATACATGTAGATGCTAGAGAGGCCATTTAAATTTGATGTAAACAGGGTAAAAAAAGTACAGGACTAAAATAATCCTATAAAATGTGAGATGCCAATGTAGATACAGGCAATTATTTAAGGGTTTCTCCCTCTTGATTTTACATTATTTTTCCCCAGTTAGTCAAGTTTGCTGTTGAAAAATTCACATTCAAATAGGGAAAATATCCATGTTCTCCAGTAAGCTGTAAATTTTTCGTCTTGTCATTAACCTCAGCTGCTCTCCTACAGCCAGTTGTTTAATGTGCTCGCACTGCTACTGATTCATATTATTTCAGATCAACTACTCATGCAACATAAGTGCATCTTGATGGTCTTCCTGTTAGAATATCTTGATAGATAACAGTTCTGCAGGTTCCTGTTTTTTGTTGTTGTTGTTGTGGTTTTAGTTTTTTGTTTTGCAAAGGAACAACCTATGGCATGGACTGGATTTATTTTGCATGGCAAACTTTTAAACCTCCTCCATATCTTCTGACCTGTAGAAGGAGAAAACTTCTCTTCAGTGGGGACAGATTTGCACTGAATTAGATTTGTCATGCTATTTTCAGTTGAAGTATGACTGTGTAGGAGTTACATAAAAACCAGGGAAAATCTCAGATGTGAATTCATACAGTACTCCCTTGAATGCAGCTGTTAAAAAATCCCCATGGATACTCTTAGCTTCGCTTCTAGCATAGTAGTCACATTACCATTCTCTGTGTGTGCTTAGTGAGAGTGAGTCAAGTCATATAATAGACGTAAAGAAGTCTGAGATTTAAAAAGGTCCCTGAGTTATTTCATGCTATGATGTAGTCATTTTTTTGAATTATATTTGTCAGTACCAATGGTATAGATGATCAGCATATGTGTCAGCATCACTGCAGAGCCATATTTTCTTTAAATCACAGTACTTTTTGGAGAAATCCAGCTCTGATGGATACACTGAGCAGGGTCAAACCATTCTTTCTGAGTTGGTGGAAACAGCAGGGAGCAGAAAGTAACAAGCCGTACTAAATGCCCTGAAAATTAATCACTTCATGGGCTTCAGTGAATAGAACAACAACAGATGGACTTTAAAGACCTTGATGTTTCTGCTAGTAAATGCAGCTGCTGGCAACTCTGACAGAATTACAGACTTAGAGGTAAAATTTGTGTTTGCTTCCAGAAAGACTTGGCTTGTTAGATCTGCACCCTAAGTCAGAGAAGTAAAGGAAAATGGTCTAAAAATTGTAAGCAAAAAGAGGATCTGTATGTTTTTGACTAAGGCAGATTCAATTCCTAGTCAGTTTTCTTGTTAATTAAATTACATAAACAATATATGAGGCATTGAATTGAGACATTATAAAGGTGAGTTGATTCAGAAGCAGGCTAGATGTCTTTAGTTTTAAAGCTGGAAGGTTCAGCATTTACAGAAAAGCTTGTTGGTTTTCTTCCCTTCCCTTCCAAAATTTAGCTCTCATAAAGCAGAAATTATGGATGGTGTAATGCAATGCCATTAACAATTAATTTGGGACATCCCGACATTAATGCAATATTGGTTAAACTAAGAGTCTCTTCCGGTTTCTGCAGTCCCCCCCTGCTCTTCTACCTATCCACTTTTTTCTTCAATATAAGGTCTGTGTCTTTTGTCAGTATGAGTGGTGCAGAGTCCAAGATTAGTAACCTTTTCTGTGTTGAGCTCCAGTTTGAAGTTGATCCAGCTTCCATTTGCCCTGCCATAAATCAAGAATAAATCAATGTCTGTTAGTAGGACTTATCACACTGGATCCAAACTGGTGAAGCATGAAGAGAGTCAGGCTCCCTGTATCCTGTTTCTGGTGTCTGGTGTTCATTCACTCTGCTATTTCTGGACCCTTCATTGCTTGTATTTGACAATGTCTTAGGCTTGTGAACATGATGGTTCAATTACTGTCATTTGAAATTGTTTTTACCAGACCAGAAAATAGAAGGGTGCTCACCAGTTTCTGAGCTTTCTTTTTGTTTCTATTTTTGTTATTGAGTAGCATTCACAGGTCCACCTCTCTTGAAAGTAAAGGAATTAGACTGTCAGCTAGCCTTTGCTTTAATGGATTGAGTTAGTGCTTTACATCTGCAGCTTTTCTCTTTAGAAAATTCATCTTTCTGAAATGCTCAGTGATTTTTCTGGGAGGACTTTGTAACAAAAGCATCTGGACATGGAGAACAATGGCATAATAGTTTGGTATAGTAGTGGGATTGTTTTTTTGTTTTCTTCTTTTTTTCCCTCAGAGGAAAAAAAAGATACCCTACTTAGACAAAGAAGATGCAGTAACAGTGAAATATCTACTTGAGGATGAATTATCTCAGATGCTCTCCTAGCAGTTTCAGCTAAGCCCTCAGGCAGTGATCTTCTAAACACTGGACAGTTTTGAAAGCATGATCCCAGCGCACCTGCTTTTGCCATTGTCCATATATAAAGGGTAAATGGGGAGGGAAAAACAAGTAAACATTTCAAAGAACATATAAAGTCTGGCTTCACAAGGATGTTAGTGTGTTTTCCACACTATAGATATTAGATGTAGTAAGGACTGCAGAGGATTAGCAACCAAATGCTTGTTAAACAGCTTCATATACACATTATACAGCTACAAAGGCCAAGCATGTGCAATGAGATGCTGAAAGACCTGAAGCTGTGAATCATCTGTAATTTGAAGCTAACTTTATTTAGCTAACCTCTAAAATCTGGCCTAACCTAAACTCTTGGACACCTAATTAAGTGAATATATGAGGATGAAAAGAGATTGGAGTATCTCTTCTGTTCAGTGTACAAGTTCCCTGTTGTTAATATCCTAATATTTTCCACTTAAATTGTGAATTCAGGGCTGTAGTGGATTCACATGCTGAGTCCTATCAAATACTTCATTTTTTCTCTCATCCACAGAAGACTTCAGAGCCATGCCTCCTATTCATAATACACACAGAATCACTCACAGAATTAATAAGGTTGGAAGAGACCATGGAGATCATCAAGTCCAACCTTTACCTAGGTTAACAACCTATCCAACATCAGTCTAACATCTATACCCTCTAACCTTTAAACCATCTAAACCATACCACTAAGTTCATCATCTAACCTATTTGTTATTCAAAATAGCTAGAAAATCCATGTACTAAGGTTGCCTGTGGACTTTTAAAAATATGGAAATAGCCGATATATGTCAGTGTTTTTGCCTATTCCACCAGCTGCTTTTTCTGAACCCTTTTCTGAGCTCTATGGTACCAACATTGATGATGACAGACTACAAGAATTATTTCTGCATAATAGAAGGTATTTTTGGGTAACAATAGCCATAACATATGGACAAGGCGTTTGTACAAACTGTGTTACTTCATGAGGGTTATGTCATCATAAAAATGAGGGTCATTCAACATTTCTCATTCCTGAATGAACAAGGGACAATGGAAAAGAAGATATTTCAGTGGTATTGCATGCTATATCTGACCCTGAAAGCTGCAGCTCCTTTCCAAGGTTGTTTTTAGGGTGGCATTATTGGATGCTCTGTGGCACTCTCTACCTTGAGGCATTTCAAGACTATACCTGCATCTCTTAACAGAGAGGTCTGTGTGGAATGCTTCTACTGTCTTTTGCTGTTGGTTTAACTGGTGTAGGCTACCTGCTGAAATACAAGCAGAGAAATCACGTCTTGATTTTTTGATGATCTATATGTTGCAAAATTAATCTCGATGTTTATGTATTTATTTATTTATTTAAATTTTTTGTTGACAAACAAACACACATTGTTGCATTTTTTGTTTTCATTGTGTATTACTCTCCTTTTGTGTTCTACTCCGAACAGATTTTTCCGACTCTATCAATGTTACAAGAAGTGGAGGAGATATAGAATGCTTATACTCCGATGTACCTCTTTGTTTTTAGCAATAAATGTTGTATGTCTGTCCTAAGAAAACTATGGGAAAAACGATCATTTTCCCTATTAGTAGGGGAAATACTTTGCATCTTTGGGAATGTGCTTCTTCAGTTTTTCTAAAATGAAAACCGTAACCTTTTATAATGGCATCTTTTATTTAAGTGAATGCCCTGGCTTACCTTGACCTTATTCCAGTAATACTTCACTCAGCATTGAGATATCCTATATTAAATGAACATGGCAAACTCTCACACCCATTAAAATACTGTAAAGCTAATATTATTAAGGACCATTTGCTATGGAAAAAAGCTTATAGTAAGCAATCTGTAGCAGCTTAGCCTATTTTCGCCTTTTTCATGCTTTTGTCTGAATTCTTTCTGCTGAACTCTTTCACTGAAGCTGAAAAACTTGTGTGGCACAGACAATTCCACTTAAGTTGTACCTTGTAAATATCTCAGCCTGGCCTACCTCAAATCTCCACTAAAATGGCTCCCAAGAGTTTCAAAAGTTATTATGATTGAAAGAATATTGTTTTGTCTGTCTTGACCTCTAAGGAAGGCAATGTAAAGAAGATGTCAACAATGTTTCTTCTGACTTAATCCCTATAAATACTCCAAGGATGCCGGTCTCTGACTGTTCTCTTGTTTTCTCTTGTACTTAGCTATCTCAGAATTTGTTTAGTAACAGATTCCTGCTTGGAATCTGATCACTACATTACCGTCAGCTTTATCTTCATGGGACTGCTAGTCCAATATGTATAAGAGGGAGCAAGTAAACCAGGTACTGCCTGTGTGTCTTTTTTGGCCTATTTTTCATTTAAATTTTAATTTCTTAAATGAGATGAAGTGTCATAGTGCACCATATGTATTTGTTCATTAATACATGGCATAGTAGAATTAATTATGGAAGAAAAGAATAAACAGTATTTCAGTTGAGCTTTTGACCAATAAGCTGAAATTACATTTTCCTATATTGTACTCATAACCTTGTAGTTGAAATCATATCTTTTTCTTTTGAAAGCAGGATGATAAGGAGGTGGTGCAGTAAACTGCAAGAGTGAATATCAGTGTATATAAGAACCATAGCCTCTGAAATCACAAATGACTGCAAACACTGACATTTCTGTATCTGCATTAGGTCAGTTGTAGGATGAAAATCTGAAAATAAAGGGGGAGTGAGAAACACAAACTGAAACTGAACGTCTGATTTTCGTAAGTGAAAAGTCACTGACTGGTACCAGTTCGTGAGAAATAAAAACCTTTATGAAAACATCAATTTGCTTATTTAGGAAAATAAGTAATCACTTGGGAACAGAAGCTTAGCCATCAATTTTTGAAAATTGTGTCCCATGGTCCATGCAACTCTCAATCTGAGCAACTATGGCCCTCAACATGCAGTTAGAATTGGAAGAGTGGACACTTTCTCTACTCTGCTACAGACAGTTGCAGTAGAGCTGTGCCATTTTACTCTGTGATATTCCCTTAAGCAACCCATGATTCGCAAGCACTCTGAGTCTCAGTAGGATGAACTTGACATATATTTTTGTGGATAATGCTAACTGCTGTGTTCTTGGGGATTAGAGAGGAAAAAAGAGTACACTTACGATTCAGGGTTCAAAATACCAGAGAATTTGCCTCTCTCTGTTGCTCTGAGATATCTTGCATTTTTGAAAGGCAGCAGTACCCAATCTGAGCTGAACACCCAGATTTGCTACAAAGCAGAACTGCAGCATCTTACTCCAGAGGACTGCACAGATTAAAAACTGCTATTGTGCTGTATGTCTTACACTGCTTCCCTTCAAATTTTATATATTTCTCAAGTGGGCAAAGAGGTGGAACAATATTTTTAGTGGGTCACATCTCTTTTGTTATATTGTCTCTTTGGATTTTTCTTCCATGACTGACAACAGCTAAGATTTCAGATCTCATTGAATGAGTGTAAAATGTCTTGTAATTCAGTTTTAATATTTATTACAATTGTAATTTTAGTACCTTAGCTTTTCAAGTGCACAAAGAAATGCATCATAAAATCTGGTGTATGAAACTGATACATGTGGGAAGAGCTCCAAGTAAGTATGGAAATACAGTGTAGAGAGAACTGAAGTACTGTGGGTATCTTTGAAATAATTTAAAAAAGCTCCTTCATGGAACTATTTGAAGGTGTTCTATCAGAGTGCAAGTTGACTTAATGAGCTGAATGAGTGAGTTGACACAGGCCTGCATCTGGAGCAACCACAAACTTGCATCGGGAATGCAAAGAGTAAATGTATTTCTGTTATCTTGTTAACTGGTGGATCTTCAAAGCAATATCCAGGCAGAGGTACACAAGCAGAAATGAAGGCACCGTTAAAATTGATCCATGACAGAGGATCACTGGCCTGATTTTCACATGGCTTATGAAGAGTTATTTCCAGCTGCAAGATCACTTGAGATTTACAATCCTCCTCACCAGTCTCTTGTTTCTAGCCCATTTCTTTTAATATTCCACCTCCTCATTTCAAGAGACCACTGCCACTGGGTGTGGAAATGTGGGATAGGGAATTTACAGTGGGACATAATAAAGCTTACAGGAAAAGGAATAAGCGTAGGAACGTACAATACTCTGAGATAATGTCCCACAGCTCTTGTCAGGGAAGTAAGCTAACCAGTCACCACCAGCAGATTGTGTGATTCAATGTATTAAGTTCTCAAGATATTGAATGATATTCTTCCTGCCAATTGATTCTGCAGTCAGGCCAAAGCAGCAAATGCCTTCAGACTCAAAATGGTGTTTATGATGTTGAAGAGGGAGGTAGTTCATCAGTAATCAATGTATGAAATTCCTGAGAGTGCAGCAGTTACTCAAAAATTTAAGACAACAGCTGCCTTGGATGTTCAAGTTAAACCTTGCACATAGCAGCTGCTCACTACTCAGAAAGAATAAGAAATTACAGCAAGAAACAACCACACACAAGTGTTTACATAATGTATACCATAGAAATATATGCAAGGTATGTGCTCGTATTCCAAGCCTGCAAGGCACAGTGAGCCAGTCTGTGACAAGGGAGGAAAATAGGAGTGTCATCTCTGTCTGGTAACACATACACTGTTGTTGCAGCTCCTTGAGTTAATACTACTTCAGGCCAGGTAACCTGAGACAGGGTAATAGTACAACCAGATTGAGGAGATGTGGCTTGAGTTTTTTCAGATTGAACTTCGACTCAGTGTTGGGTTTATGACACCAATAACATAGTTGCAATGCTATTACTGTGAGATAAGGCACGGAAAATCTTCAAAGATACCTGAAATAGAAGAATTTGAAAATACGATATTAACAGAGGATGTAGAATAAGGGGAGAAGATGGAATACCGAACCACATTGCATCATCAGGTGCTATTATATGAATCACAACTGGGTTAATAGGCTGCCTAATCCACTGGTGAAAACAATTCCACTTCCCTTGTGGCTAATTCAGGAGACACCACCAGGAGGCATTTCACTACTCACCAGGTCTGGTACTAAGGGTTTATAGTCATGCTATTTTGGGCTGTGATTGTCTCAGTTTCGCACAGTGCCCAAGCTGCAGCTTGAATTTGTTTTTCCATTGGTGCGTAGTGCATAGTGGAGCCTTGTAATGCCTTGGCCTGAAATCCTACACATTTTTTTTCACTGCTTGTCCCCGTCGTCTGCCACAATCTTCATGAGATTACATCATCTAGAACTGTTACTTCTCATTCAAAAGGATTTCCTTGTCTAGGAGTGTATAATTGTACATGCTCTATAAAAGCATTTTTGCAGGCTTCAGTGGTTTCTTATTGCTTGGTCTGTTGCCCAACAACTTTCTTCCCAGTCCATTTCTGCTGTTCTGGCATTTGGCAGGTAGTGCTTGACCATGAGGTGGCAGGCGGGGTGGAGGAGAAGAATTTTTTGTGTGTAGATGGTAACTTTTAGCAGTGGTGAAACATTTTTGATGTTGTGATCCCATTTATTTCTTATTGTGGGACACCAGCTTGCACAAGATCATTCTGCAATTTTTTCCTTGACACATGTGAGACAAATCTTTTTGTTTTTGCCAGCTTATTTTCATTCACCACCCACAAGAAATTAAATCCAAAATGAAAGCCCCAATTTCTCTTCAGGTGTTGCTAGAACACCTGTATTACTAGTAGCACTTATGACTGTGGCTGTAATCAAGGGTTTCAGTGAAATGGGTAACCCCCTCAAAAGCTGCATTTTCATACTTTTTCTTACTGCTATCTCATCTGGACTAGGTACTGTAATTACTGCATGAGCCACCCCCATCCACCACAGTAAACTAAACCTTCAATTGAGCACCAGTTTCCAAGGGACAGCACTAATTCAGCAGTATCTGCATAAGCAGTTAAAACTGCTGCACATAACACTGATATAAGACAGGTTCAGCAACATTCTGCCCACCAGGACCCCTGGTATTTTGTAACTGAGCATATCCCTCTTGTATCTATCTGATCGTCACTGGCTAAGGGCTTAATAGATTTTTTTTTTTTACCCATTAAGCAGACAGACAAAGCACCACAATCCAAAACTCTGAAAATATGTGCCACTATGTCATCCCTACTCTTCTGCTGATAGATTTCTAAAAATTCTCTTAACTTTTTTGGAGTATGAGTGTATGTGATCTATCCCCCTCCATCTGGCAGATTCCTCTGCCCCTCCGTTTATAGGAGGGGTTGTGCTTCTACCACCTCCCTATCCCACTAGGTTATTGCTTCCTTCACAACACTCATTAATAGCCAAATTGACTTGTCAGAACAGAACAACTGCTGAGATAGTGGTGGCCACAATCCTGTAGCAGAAAATTAGCCTGAATAAGCTTATGGGATATTGCTCCTCTTTGCAAAATTACACTTATATCCATTTGCTTCCTTAGGGTGCTGAGGAGAAAACTGCCCAGATTGTTACTTGTAACTATCTGTTCAACAAGCCTACATCAGTAGCAACATTTTATGTCGAGAAGAAGGGGAAAAGCCTTAGGCTTATGTAGCCGTTTGAAAAGGGCTTTGAAGGGGGAAGAATGTAAGAAACCCCACTTACCTGTTTGGTAAAATTCCTTTTCCTTAGAAAGCTGGGGGAGGGGGAAAGCTGAGATCGGGACTCGGGCTGGGCCGGGGTTGGGGCCGGCAGGGGCGGGCAGCGGCTTTGGGGCGCGGCTGCGGGGAAGCCCCAGTGTGCTCACGGGCGGCGGCGGTTTCTCATTTCCCCCTCGGGGCCGGTGGGGACGGGGCAGCGGCGGCTCCTCGCCCCCCCGGAGCGTGGGCCAGAGGCACGCAGCCTGGGGCCGTTTCGGGCTGTGCAAGGGAGTCCCTCAATCCCAGCTCAGGTGGCACAGGCAGCAGCCCCGCTGCCAGCCCAGCCAGGATGGCCTCGGTCCTGCTTCTTTCCACCCACCCTGCCGCCACCGTTCCCAGGGGAAGCCTCAGGGTGGGCGGGGCGGCGTGCGAGATGCACGATCATTCCCTCAGTCCCAGGCACGGGCAGCGGCTCCAGGCCGGCCCCGGCTGGGAACCTGAGCACAGCTGCTGCTTCTGGACAGCGATGCGGGGCCCACGCTGGCACTGTACTAACGATAGGGGCGGCAGTGGCACCAGGGCGTTCCC
>VXBA01005601.1:513326-529349 GCA_013399895.1 Serilophus lunatus
TTTTCTCTCGGCAAGCAAGTAACCCCTTTCAGGGAGGTGGTGGGAGGGAGTTGTTTTCACTTCTTTTTGTGTTTTTCAGAGAGACTGAAGAGTTGGAAGTGCTTCCAGGAGAGAGGGAAGGGAGAGAGACCGCTTTTCCTACCCTTCCCCACTGCTTTTTCAGCTAGCCATCTAGCCAAAAGTGCAGTTCCCTTTGTCCTTTTTTCCCTTTTGTTTTTTTTTTTTTTCCCTGCATGTCGGGGGTTCCTCTGTGTAATTCTGAGGTCCCTGTGGGTTATCCCTACTTCCCTAATTTAAACCCCCTGTAATAAACTGTTCACCTGCTGCAAACTCTATTCAGTTTTCCATCACCTTTATTGAACCTGCCCCTAGGTGATGAAAGTGGTCGTAAACCACCACAGCTTAATTCTCTCCTTCTGCAACAGAACTTCTAGCAATAGCAATGGGCTCAGGAATCACTTAGAATTTTTTGACCCAGGAAACAATCTGAAATGTGCCTAGGAGTCCATTTGGAGAAAGGCATCTGTCAAGTGGAGATTGGAGCATTTGTCTTGTTGGAAAAGAGTTTGAAAAGGTCAAAGAAAAGCTAAATTCTCCCTCCCCACACTTGTTTATTTGAAATATATTTGATCCTGCTGTGCATGAGGCCTGAAATCTATAAACAAGGAATTGAGATGTATAGAATTGACAGAAAAGTTTATTCAGAATATCTGAGTATGAGATTCAGTTCTCAGAATAGCGATTTAATTTCAGTCAGGTACATGAAAGGTCTTTTAAAATGTATGTTCAGGCTCACAGGTAGCAATAGGTCAAAATACACTCAAGGCAGTTTCTAAACAACTCCATGATTTAAATTAAGCTCTTGTGTTGTGAATTGGAAGTATTATTCCAAACCCTCATATTATGGTAAAGCAGCCTTCAGGAACAATTCCCAGGAATCATGAAAAAACTTCAGAGTAGGAGCACTGGGTGGAAGCAGTGTCAAAGAGAAAGAAAAGTAAGAACGAGCATTGTACTTCGATTAAACTTTTCTTCCCCTGCAGAGTGGAGTGCATATTGTGAAAAGAACATCTCTGTAGGTGTTTTTTTTGTCCCGCAAGCTCACACAGCTTGGTTTAAAAATACCAGCTTGTACTTTAGGCAAAAGAAGAAGCATTTGTGCTATTAAAGAAGATGAGTAAAAATTATTCCTAGCAGTACAGATCTGAGCTATACCGCAGCAATGCAGTGTCTGGCTTAAGTATAATAGTTTATCTGCTGGCTGTGTTAGTGGAGATGCCTTCTGTAGTGAAATGCTTGAGCACTTACTTTAAATCTCAGAGATCCCAGGGTAGTTTGAGCAGCAACATCTTCCATAATTAATTACATGTGCATTTGGGAGGTCTGTGATTACTTGCCTGTATGTTTCTCGAAGACATTAAAATATCAATAGACGACTAATTTTAATTAAAACTTTGAAATGTCTGTCGGTTGAAATATTCATTATTATCACTTGATTATGTTGTTTTGTAATCTTCTGCACTCTCTTCATTACTGATTATCAAGATTATGCAAAAGTATGACACTTTAAAGCACATTCCTCCTTTATAAGGGCAACAGTCTTCAGAGATGTATTTTAATTTTGTTTTTGTTAAGGTAAAAAAGAATCTCCTCCTCCTCAAAATACTAAAAGTCTCTGTAACACACAGACAAACTCACCATCTGTCATTACCTCAATCCTACAGATCAGCTGATCTTTAAAATGTTGACTGAAACATAAGGTTTTTGTAGTGCTTTGTTCATTTATTTTTTATCTCTATTTTATTCCATTTAGATCCACCTGATAGAGATAAGACTGAAATGCTCATATATCCCAATCAGATCCAGTCTATGTCACCACTTGTCACAGTCCAAGAAAGATGTGGGAGTACCAGAGCAGAGAAATTACACCTTAGGAATCACTGTATGTGTGGGCTTCAACATATACCTCTTTGAAGAATTCCACAATAAGGTAAAATAAACAAATATTTATATTGTCAACATTGATGATCAAAGGTCAAAGAGCTGGAAAACAGTTTGATCAGGGATTTCTCAAATCATAATATTAATTTGAAAAGAGATAACAAGAGAAAATTCTAGATGTTTGTGTGCTCAACCCTGTTTCTGCTGATGAATGACAAAATAATAATCTCAAAATTTCTGGATAAAAGGGCTGAAAATCTTTTAGTAGCTATCTCATTGATCCACCAGTTAAGTCATTGTAATTGGCTTGACTGCACCTTTCCAAGGAGCAAGGATTCACCTAAGCTGCAGTGACAGAATAATTCATAATTCAATTTCATATACTTTTCCTTTTAAAATGATCTAATCTAGCATGACATAAACAGCAAATTCACAGACTGTTAATAAAAGTATATAAAAATTAATTTTTGTAATCTCACGTTCCACCTTCCCATGCTTAAACAAAGTATCTCTAACTTCAAGCCAGTACTTGTGCATCCATTTTTTTACTGTCAGTGGATCAAAGTCTCGTTTTCCAAAAACTTTCCAACTTATCTTGGTTTTCTTTTTGCTTCGAAGAATCCTTCTCTCAAACTGTCTCTATTGGCATAGACAAGGAAGCTTCAGTGAGTTCAGTCACCAGAAATTATTTTAGAAAACTAATGAAAGGGGAGTGGGGAAGACACATGAAAGGGGGGTGGGGAAGTGATCATTGCCCAAACTTTTAAGAGGGGAGATTTTCTCTGCCCCTGGTGATTTATTTGTCTTTCAGTGCACCAAGGAAGTCAAGACCCTTTGTGTCTGACCATTCTGTCAGCATCTCATAAGGAGACCCTTCACCAACAGATTCAAAGGATTGGAGAGTGACTTAACTACCCTTGTTGGAGGGGCAAGGCCAATGGATTGAGACCCCCTAGCAGGTTCTGCCAAATTGCTATCCCCTGCTGGCAACTTCTAGCACCTTAAAGGAATATGTAAAATAACAAGCTAACTGTACGGAATAATAGTCTTTGCTAATACAAATTGTGTCAGGTTAATCAGGTTCATGGGTTGTTTGCAATAGATCTAGCTGCAAAAATACGTTTAAAGCAGTATACAACACTGTAAAGAATCTCTAATACTAATAGCAGTAATTAATGTGTAGAATATAATTCTTGCTGAACAGGCGTCCCTGTGGGGGCAGAAGATAGGTTCAGCCTGTTGACTAATCCCAACAGTTCCAGTAGACTTGTTCAATTTTCCTCCTATACCAAACTTACTTTGATATTATTTTTTTTTGTCTTTAGGTGGAGCTTGAGTGGCTTTAGTCATAAATACCTTTTATTTCTGATTAGTTTAGAGTTCTCTCACCATACCTAATGACAGTAGCGTGGTTGTGGCTTGGCACCTGAGGAGTGGGGTTGACATGGTTGTTGGCTCAGTAGTAGAACTCCTTGATCCATATCCTCTGGCCAACAGGTACTATACAGTCTCAAGGACTTCCAGGTGCTACAATGTTACCCCTTTCTGCTGGGATTTCAGTGGAGGGCCACATAGTCTTCACTTGGTTCCACTCTCCCTTCTGTCTCTCTGAGCAGACAATTATTTCTGTGTGGAGGCACATCGACTTCATACCATCCAGGCAGTGTATTTCATCTAGGGGGCATCTGCTGCTGTTTGTTTACCCTAGAATTATTTGTCTCCTCTGAATTTTAACCCTAGCTGTCATCCCACATCACTCATCCAACTAAAGTCATAAGAATTTTTTAAAGAAGTTTGTAGGCTATGACTAGCTAGAGTAGAGCACTCTATGGGGATATATAACAGATCCTGGGCATCTAGAAAGCCACACAAAGATAAAACTTCAACATAAATGGAGAGACAAAAAGATTTTGAATAACTGCTCCCAATAAATATTAGCTCCTCTGGAAGGAAGAATGACCTCGTGAATAGAAATAAAATGTGCTGATGCTCTCACACCATTGAAAGTAAGGATCAGTTTGTCAGCACTACAGAAAATTCTGTAGCAGCTGATATTTTTATATACCATATAAAAATAACTGCCACTGTTTCTTTGTCTCATCAGTAATTTTATTGCTTTAATTGTAATCAACTTGATAGCTGTTATTTCCTCAGTGACCTGTGCAACAAAATATTAGGAAGATGGTTTTGCAGACTATTAAAAAGATAATTTGAAAAGAATTGTCCACTGCAATAACTGTGATATATAGTATTCATAGACTCAGCAACTATCAGGCCTTCAGAGATAACCTGTGGTCATCTACAGCAGATCACGCTGCCTCCGGACTCCTCTGAAGGGGGCAGTCTTCCTTGCATGTAGTGTGGATATGCTCAGCCTGGTAATATGCACACCTCATCTCCCTTGTTTGTGGGCAATTTGGGATGAGCTGTAAGAGGTACGGACTACTCCAGAAAGCCAAGAATTTTCTGACTCAGTGCTGAAGGAAACGCCCCTCTGGTAGGCAGTGCATACTCTGTCAAGTCCCTGCTTGAAATGGGGACAAAAGCAGGGCTGCAAGCCTGAGGACAATATCGTGTAACAATACATCCCACTTAGATTTAAAATTGGCCAATGGCAACATGTTCACTGCAACACTATGTTTTTGAGTACAGCTCAGAAATTTAGTCATAACACATTGATAACTTTAATTTCTAACTGTTGCATGTTGTTGTATCATTGCCAGATATACAAGAAAACCAGCTCTTGTCAAGTTCCTCTTAGGCACTTAAATCTTTCAGATTGCCAAGTAATTTCCATTTTTGTTAAGACTAGAGATGATTACCAGGTTGTGTGATTTGGGTACTTAAACCGAGGTACCATTTTACATGCTCTTATATATCTTACTAGGGCTCCAGCTTCTTTAGAAAAGCATCAGTCTCTTATAAGCATTGTGTCATACCTGCTATCTCCTCCCTGGTGTCTTACATGCTAACCTAGCCAGAAACTTTTGTTTAGAACAGGCGTAACTGTACAGCTGAGATACTACACCCCATCCAGGACAGTTGAGTCTCTTCCAGATTCAACAAGTCATAATAAGGCACTCACAATAATTTCTCAGTTTTGAACACCAGCTGAGGAATGAGAGGAATTATAATTTATATAATGAATTGTTACTGAAAGGGAAGAAACCTTTTAAAAGGAGATTAAAAGCTGCAGGCAAAGGTTAAAATGCTTGCAGTTGGTATGGTGACTGCTAAAAGATGGTCTGAGATAACAAATATATTCTGTGTATCAAAAAGTATTTGGAAAGGCCAAACAAAAACAAACACAGTTGAATAGCAAAGTAGAAGTGGCTACAAAATAGCATGAATTAGGCCCCATTAAAAGAAAAAGTGGAATAAGGAAAATATTTTGAATAAGATGCCAAGGTTAAAATATGCAAGTTTGGTATTTTTTTTTCCCCCTTCAAGTTGATCAAAGTGAAGCTTATCAGAGAGCCTGTAGGAAAGACAGGTTCTCAGGGTGTAAAGGGAATGCTCAGAGGTGGTCAGCCTATAGTAGAAAAGCCACATCAGTTATTTGTCTTGATGTTTTTTATAAGAGTACATGGGGAAGTCCTTGAAAAGAAAGAGTATGAGAAAAATGAAGTGTTAAGTTAAATTTCTCAAACTGAAAAGGCTTTAGACAAATAGGTAAAAGGATTAGCAATAAATAAAAGAACCAGATTATATTCTTTCAAGCATTTAAACAGAACTTAAAAATGAAATTGTGACTCACGCACAATAGTAGACAATCATAGTGTGGTTGACTAAATAATTTCCTACACAAGAGAACTATAAAGTACCAGGTGACAAAGACAATGTAGAGGACTACAGACTAGACTGATTTTCCTACTAGATATATAAAAACCATAATGAACAGCAGACTTGAGTAAATAGAATTCAAGGATGCAGCTTTTTGTATAGATAGAAGAGTATGACACATGGCAGAGAATTAGCAGAGATTTTATATAGAGGAGTCAGGCCTCACAAATAATCCAGAGCTTTTTGAAGGAGTCACTGATAAATGAATACAATTACCGAGTTGGTCTACTTGGACTTTCCAACAGCTTTTGACATGATCCCTCATCAAAAAGGCTTAAGGAAACTATGGTGTCATGAGATTAAAGATAATTTTTTTTCTTCTGGCTCAATAAAAGCAAATATGATAGGAAATGCAGAGATGGGAGAATGCGGTTATGTGATTACATGAAAGGAAACAAAAGGTATAGATAAGAGAAGCATTACAATCAATGTTGCTTTTCAGGAAGTTTAGCTATTCCATATATTCATAAATAACCTAAAAAAGAAAGTAAATACAGGGCGACAAAATTTGCTACTGATGAGATAGTACTCAAGGCATTTGACTCTCAAGATAACTTCAAAGAATTACAGGAGGATTTCATGAAACCAAATGACTGGACAGTAAAACAGCAGATGAAATTCAAGGTCAATATATGCAAAGAGATGCACATGGAGAAATACTTTCTTAATTATACATACAGAATGATGGATTCTAAATTAGCTATTGCCTCTCAGGAGAGAGATCTTGAAATTACTGTAGCTGGTGCTATTAAAACATCAGTTAAACACTCAACAGTGGTCAAAGGAACATAAAGTACAATAAAAATGGTTATGAAATTAAATGAGAACAAAATAAAAAAATATCATTAAACCACGTTATAAATGTGTGGTGTACCACATATTGCGCACTGTGTATGGTTTGTGTTTATGTTTCTTGAAAAAAGGAAAGTGTAACAAAAAAGATCAAAGGAATGTCATAGCAGGGGGGGAACGGCTTCTTTCCAGGAAAAACTTCAAGAGGTCAGGAAGGAGATGACTCAGAATAATATGAAGTATATGTATGTAAATATCAAATAATAAATGTAATGGACAAGAATGGAGAAAGTTTATTCTTTTGACTTCATAATGGATTATATAAATGGTATGAATTAAAAATAGCAGCTACATGCAGAAAATAACCAAATAGAAGCGCTTTTTTAGACTGTATGTAATTAAAATGCAGCACTCCTTACAAGGGAAGTTGTGGTGATCAGATGTAGAACTGGGTTCAAAACCTGCTAAGATTGTGAGCTATTAAACACCACGATGCATCTCATGAATTCCATCAACTGGGCTTTGTTGAGGTGAGACAGAGGAAGAGATACCACACAGTCCTTGCCTGATCCTTTCATACTTCCTTATCCATCCGCCATGCACTTGTCCTTAAGGGGATATTGAAGGGGGTGTACATTACTTCTTACCTGCTTACCCTAACTCTTGTTATTTGTCTTCTGAGAGTACAAAGAAAATCCCTTCTGACTAGGCATGCTGCATGCAGAGAATGAGTGCCTCTGCTTGCCATTAAGTGTTCACTTGAAGACCTTGTTTAAAAAAAGGAAATTTTCCTCAGCAAGATTACATAGGTTCCGCAGAGCTTGTTGCAGTGTGTAATTGGAAAGATCACCCTTGCACTCCAAATATGGTTAGGAAATATTGTGACATATTTTCTAATTTTAGTCATGAGCATTTTTAATTATCTGGGCCTTCCTTGGATTCATTATTCAAAATCATTTAGGACTGTGGTCTTATTAATTATACAGCAGCTTTCTGTATCCACTGATGTAATTATAGAATATTGTCTCATTAAAGACAACAAAACTGACCAAAATAAAGAATTCTTTAATAAAGATAATTGAATCCTTAAGCTTTTAATCAAATTAAACATTGATTATTAATTAAATGAAATGGAAAGCACTGTCACCTTTACCAGAAAAAGCAGAGACAAAAGAATTAAGGCTTTTCATAGAATGTCTAAAGACAGAGGGTCTTTGAAAACCCACAGGTGTGTCTACTAGTGGGAATAGAGTTCCAGTGCTGCTGAGACAGGCAGGTGTCCAAAATGGACATAACAGGCATGACATCTTTTTCCAGGTTATGCTCTGCACAGCCCAGTCCCAAACTGAAAAGCAGGATCATCGTTTCCCAGGTGTTTCATCTATATAGCGTGTTTGATGGCACTTCAACTCTTAAAGAAGTTATTTCATGAATATCAGTATTTTGATTTTGAATCATTCAGGAGTCAGGTTGTGCTGTTAAAAATGTATCTTCAGTCTCATTTTTTTCCTTTCCTTTCCTACTCAAGTTTGCAGGGCATGATTTGGATCCTATAATATCTCACCATTTCCTCAATAAACAAATAAATTTTCTAAATCGTGTCTTTCACTTCTGTTCTCTACAGTTCTTAAGGTTTTTCTGGGATAGTGTTATATTAATGAAATTTCCTGAAGATGTTTCTCTTAATGGAGCAACATAAAACTTTTTACCTTCCTTTTTCTCCTTTCTAGTCTCTTTCCTTCAATATGCCATTTTCAAAATCAGTCTAACTTACATTTTTTCCCCTTCTTTTGTGGCCTTCTTCATTTTTCTGTAGCACACCCACTGTGAGATTGTTTGTCATCCCAGCTGTCTCCTATCATTTTTACCTTTGTCCTGATGCTATGGGAGCAGAGTGTTCAGTTATTCCATGCTGCCAGTCTTTTTTTTATCTCCTCTCAGCTTTATTGCTTTTGAGCGATGCAGGAATTGCTGCATTGCACCTTTACCCTGCGAACCTTAGAGACCCAAAACAGGTCAGGAGAACTTGAATAAAATGAGCAGATATATACTATTTTATTAAATAATTGATTTATTACGTACAGCCCCACTGCAATTAATGTTGCATTTCAAAAATGTGTTGAAACATTTCTGAGACAGATTTTGATGTCAAATGTTTCTCTTCCCAAACAAATCCTGAGGGAAGAGCTGCACAGTAAAAAAAAAAATTATAGTAATTCCAATCTCAAATAGTATTTTACTTGTATTTTACATCTGGTTACTGAATATAGAGGGTTGTCCTCGGCTGGATGGTAGGTGCCCACAAAAGCAGGTCTATAACTCCCTTCCTCAGATGGGCAGGGGAGAGAAAATATAATTAAAGACTTGTGGATTAAAATAAGGACAGGGAAAGATCACTCATCATTTACTGTCATGGGCAAAACTGACTCAACTTGAGGAAATCAATGTGATTTATTACCAATTAAATCAGAGAAGGATAGTGAGGAGTAAAACCAAATCTTAAATCGCTTTTCCTCCACACCTCCTTCCCAGTGGTGCAGGAGGATGGAAATGAGAGCTGTCCTCAGTTCATTACATGTTGTTTCTGCTGCTGTTTCCTCCGCAGGGGGAGGGTTCCTCACACTCTTCCCCTGCTCCAGCGTGGAGACACATTGAGTGAAGGCTTCATGACTGTGGGCTGCACATCAGTTTCGGATCTCAGGAGCTGACTTCTTTTTTGTCGTACAAGGTCACACTGTGAGAGATGTCTTTGATTAAAGTTCATATAGAATGAGCTCAAGCCTTGGTCCTGGTTCAGGATCTATTTTCATGTTCAGAAAAGCACTACTCCATATAGAATCAGTGATAACTTAGAGCTGAGTTTTGATTTGTAATTATGATGTATTACAGTAATCAAGTTGAAAAGTCAGCAGTCAGCTAGTAATATGATGATAGAGGTGTAAAATATTAGCTGAAGGATGTAATTTTACTCACCCATGATTGGTTATGGAATACTGAGAGAAGTGTATATTAGAATGTGTTAAGAAATACAGGAGTGCAGCTAAAGGCTAACTCAAAAAAAAAATCACAAAAAAGCTAGAATCCTGGTTGTAATCTCACCCATATTCACTCAACAGATAATAAGGAGTTGTGAGAATTCCCAAGTCCCAAAGATGACTGGTGCTCTCTGAAGCAGTTGTCTCACATCCTTTATCATTTTCACATTTTTTTGCTAATGCCACTTCTGAGCTTTGCCTGTAGAACTCTCCTAGCTCTCAGTGTTATCTTAAGACTTCTGTTGTGATTTGGAGTAGCTCTGCTGGTAGCCCACTAGCACAATCAGAGAGTTTTGCCGAGCTTCAAGGGCAACCTCCTTGCTCAGGCTTGGTTGACAAGGTGACAAGTTTGAGGGAAGTAAGGCAAAGAAAGCTCTGGAAACTGTTTCGTGTTGGTCCCACTTCTGGTTCTTAGACTGATGCCTGAAAATTTCCCAATGAGAGTTAATTTTTACTGCTCTAAGCACATATACTGAAGTTTTAGGTGACCAGACTTTTGTCTTTCAAAAAAACCCCAGTAAAACCAGAGGGAATGGTCTGAAGTTCTGTCAGGGGAGGTTTAGGTTGCATATAGAAAAAAGGTTCTTCTCCCAGAGGGTGGTTGGCTGCTGGAACAGGATCCCCAGGGAAGTGGTCACAGCACCCAGTCTGACAGACTTCAGTACAATGCATCTGGGCATGTGGTGTGATTCTTGGGGATGGTCCTGTGCAGGGCCAGAGGTGGAACTCGAAGATCCTTGTGGGTCCCTCCCAACGTGGCACATTCTGTGCTTCTGTGAAAAAAATGAAACAGCTGAGAGGAGTCAGAGATTCTTTTCACTGCAAGTCAATCAAACTGTGGGTAGGGTTACTCGTCTTCTCACTCCCCCACAATTTGGCAAAATAACTCTTTGCTTGTTTAAGAATCCACTGAAGGGCAAAACTGCACAGGAAGGGAGAGTTACTCTCATGCTACGATCTCCTTCCGTCAGTGCAGCTAAATTGTGGTTTTCAGTCTCATGACACTGAATGCATGTGATGAATGAAATGTTTCTCCCCTAGTAGATAATGAGAACTTTTCCATTACCTCTGGGGCAGACATGATTTACTTTAAGCATTAAACTTTAAGCACATTTATGTCTTTCTACTCGGAGTAATTGTTAATCATAATTAAAACAATGTGAAACCGGCACTTGTAACAGGATTTCTGAACTATATGAATTTGAAATAGGCATCTAAATAAAATATACCATATTTTTGATTGCATTAATATAATGTTATCTCATAAATTATGTTATTAATCTAGTATGATTTTAATAACTTATTTTTATATACATACATAGAAACATGATGTCACTTTCCTGGCATAAATCATACTTTTGCATGCAATTTGTTTCATCCTTCTCTTTTATTTGTATGGATACTTAAAATTTTGATGTGATAATTTCTCAAGTTTAAAGAGGCTAGTGAATGTGCCTACATAATGAACTAAATAAAAAATAAATTCAACCCTCCACTGTTTGTCCTTCTTACCACTTCCTGCTATATTGTTGTGGCTTATTTATCACTGTAAGAAAATATAAGCAGAATAAAAGAGACACCTTCGTGTTCTTTGTGCAAACACAATTTGCATCCAGTGAAGAATTGAGCTTTCTGCTCTGCAGAGAGGTGTGTGAAATAATAATTCTTTTAAGACTTCTGCAGAAAAGCAACTGAGGCACAAGGTATATGCACATATGCACATTGCTTCCTTAGTTAATTTTGAATGTCTTGTGATAAACTATTTTTTTCTTTATGAATATTAGAGATGCTGTAGTGATAGCACTGCTGGAGCTGTCTTTCATCAAAACCATGTAGGGACAGTTCTTGGTCATTTAGTCAGAAAAGAAGTTAAAGAAAATTGTATTTTTCCGGAAAAAATTATGTCCCAAGTTGAAAAACTCAAGCAATGAAAAGATAAAATCTAAACATTTTCTGATGCTACCTTTGTGCCATATCACATAAGATGATGACTAGGTTTTAGTGGCTGGTGTCAATGGAGAAAAAGTAAATTATGTCCTCTTTGAAGGTATCCTCTTATGACTGAGATCTAGTTTTAAAAATGTAAGCATCATTTATTCAAATTGATCCAAAAATTTAAAATCATTAGACATTTCTGAAAATCAAGCTACGCTATACTTAATTCCAGTAGATAATTTTTTTTTTTGTGGAAAAAACCTAACACTTAGGTTGAAAATGTTGGTCAATTGATCTTTATTTCTGTGAATGCAAATTATATGTTTACTAGCCTTCACAAAATAATTTTCATGCTGCAAGTTGTTTACAGAGTCCACTCTGATCCTGAATCCAATCATGGTGGTTTTGCTTCTTGTTATATGAAGAAATACCAGATGATGACACAACTCCTCTACCTCCTAAGAAAACACAACATCCTTTGCTCATATATATGTATGCCAGTATGAGGTTTTACATATTCTGAGTCCACTGTATATATTAGGCAAAAAATACCAGGGAATAAACATTAAGTAAACCAAAGGGCTGAACTAAAAATTCATAGTCTGAAAAAGTCAAAAGTGATGTGATGGTATTTAACCCATTGTAATGGGGTTCCAATTTCTTTTCTTGCATTCTTGGTGCTTTTGCAATTATTTTGCAATGCTACTGAAACATTGTTTTGACAATGATATCTAGACTATCTGCACTAAATATAAAATAAAACAAGATGATTCCAACCTACAAAATTTTATGAAGTGAAATACAGAAAAGCAGTTCTGAGGAATAGCTTAGAAAACACATTATGTTTTGCCAAAAGCCATACACAAAAATAGCAAATGTAACGATGAAAAGAAGAGCAGGATTATCAAAACATGATGTTCTCTTGCCTGAAGAACTATTTCAAATGTATGCCTAGCCTGTTGAGCAGAAACCCAAAAATTTGACCAAAGCACTGTTGGAACTTTGCTCTTGGAGCCATCCCTCTGAAAGACAGAGTACCCCTAAGCAGAGGAGTGTGGGGAGGGGTGTCTGTGCCTGCAAAGGAGCACTTGGGAGCAGGCCAACCTGGCTAGAGGTGAGTGACAGACATGAGTTGTGGAGGACAAAAGAGGCAGGTGAGTGGAGAGGACAGTGCTGGGAACATGGCTGGAGACATACCACTGGAAGGAGGAGAATTCTGTTGCTGGGACTGGGTCAACCTGAGGAACTGTGGCTGTGTGCCACCCACACAGAGGCAGGGGCACTCTTGAGGGACTGTGCCCCAGTGGGGTCCCATGCTGGAAGAAAAGAGCAGTGAGAAGCCAGGACACAGGAGTTGGAGCTGTTCAGCCTGGAGAAGAGAATGTTCAGGAGAGATTTTTTGCAGCCTTCCAGTACCTAAAAGGGGAAGCCCAGAGAGGGACTTTTTACAAGAGCACATAGTTTTAGGATATGGGGAAATGGCTTTAAACTGAAAGATGGTAATTTTAGTTTAGATATTAGGAAGAAATTCTTCACTCTGAGTGTGGTAATATGCTGGGACATGTTAACCAGAGAAGCTGCAAATGCCCCATCCCTGGAAGTGGCTAGATGGGGCTTTTAGCAACTTGGTCTAGTGGAAGCTGTTCCTGCCCATTGCAGAAGGTTAGAACTAGATGATCTTTGACATCCCTTCCAGTCCAAACCATTCTGTGATTCTACAATGATTCAAGGACGAGAGAGGAAGGAGGAAGGAAAGCAGCAGGAAAATGCTGAGCAGGGACAGCACTTTTCTAGGCTGCCCACTGCCTCCAAAGGCAGAAAGGAGGTTGACACCATGCACTGTGAGAACATGGGAAGTCATGAGAAGAGGCATTGGGCTGAAACTGTCTTTCTCAGTGTTTGTTTAATTGTTTTTTTCAACATTTGAATCAGTAATCAAAAATTGATGTTAATTTGCAATAAATTGGCAATAAATTACATTAAGTGCAATTCCCTAAGATCATATTGCATTGCCCAAATTTACTTCTGATGGTGCTCCTGAGGAGGAGTTTCAGTGATGAAGGAAGCAGGGTTAGAAATGACCATGAAATGGTGGAGACTTTTCAAATGAGAGTCTCACCAACTTCAGGATGTGGATGTGTTCCTTCTTCTTCCTGATTTCTCCTACCCTTCCTCCTCCTTATTCCCTGTTCCCTTTCCCTCTGTTAGTGAAGACAGCACTGTCCTACTCCCCCCAAAAGAAAGCAACTCTGGTGATGGGTCACAGAGTAGAGATACAAGAAGGAGAAAACTTCAGAAATTATACGGTGAAAGTTCTCAAACTGCTGGAGGAATGTGTCCTTGAAACCATTACGGTACATGGGGTAACCTTCGAGGATGGCTGCATGCTGCCAGTGGTGTATAGAATTTTACATCTTTCTTTGAACAACATTATCAAAATGAATGTAAAACAAACTACTATAATGCCTTGTTCTTCTCTGCACATTTGGCAGGGGAAAAAGGATGCACTTATTATCTGTCTGATGAATAAAAGCAAAAATAAATCCTTACCATGAAGCTTGCTTATATAGGTCTGTTTCAGATATTAAGCCATTATATTTTCCCTCTAAACTAAATTATTCCCCAGTGCAAACTGAAATATTCACGAGGTGGCATTTCGCACTACATTTGAATTTATATATAGTAAAGCATATAGTGTTCAACATATATCAGTAAAAGCCTTTGATTTATTTTTCCTAGAACTAGGTCATATAAAGCATTCATTTTAGAATGAGGATGTGTATGTGCCTGCTTATACTAGCATCTTTGGCTCTGAATGAGAATGTATAGCTGTGTTAAAGAGCTATTTGTCAAGCAAAATAATGGCATATTGTTTTTCTCTGAATCAAAGCTGAAAATTACTCATGGTTTAAATGAAGCCATCAGCAATACAGAGAATCTCTGATGCTGCTATTCACCCTGTAGATACCCTTGTAAGTTTACCTCCAATGCCTGTTACCGTCTTGCTGATTGTTGATCATCCCGAGAAAGGTTGAGCTATGGAGGAAAATGGCCTCCTGTGTCTCAGAGTTCAAAACTCTGCTACTGCAGATAACTGCACTATGTAATATCTTTTTTCGTTTCGTCATTCCCTAGGTGAAAACTCTGGTTTTTCTCGAATGCATTATTCTTCAAGAAATACTCTCATTTTGCTTAAGAATAGTCTTCTTCTCTTCATGGAGCTATTGGATAAATGTTAATGCTCAATTTATATCCATTAATTCATGCACCCACAGTGATTTTTATTTTAAAAAGCTTCACTTCTTCTTGTACTTTATCACAAATCATATACTTACAAAGCACAAATAAATATACTCACAACATTTACAAAATTGCCTAAAGCACCATTTTTTTAAATTCTCATCGAATAAAATGGGCTTTTGATTCCCCCAAATGCCTTTTCAGCTGTTACATTCGTCCTTTGTAACCTGTGTTCTTCTTTGAACATTGATGTTCAAAGCATTGCAAATGAAGCCAAGGCAGTGCCTTGTAGAGAACCTTGTTGCCGAAATATTTCACCTGAACCTCATTAGAGGATCACTTTTTCCTTTTTTCTTGCCTGTTACAGAAGTAGTAATTTTACAACTGATTAAATCAGCAAATGGAAACGTTAGTAAAACTGCAACATTGAGTAAGTAATGTATTTTTAAGTGGCTAGATTTAATAAAGAGTTAATTCAGGTGTTCTGATATTTTTCTCTTTTCGGTGCTAAATAGAATAGGTGCAGATAATGCTGAGTAGCAAAGCTTACACTGATAAAACTGAGTGACTCATCTCTGTAAGTTGAAAATCTGAAGCTTTGCTTTTTGGGCTTTCTGAATATTGCCTTACTGTAAGGCACAGAGAAAATAATGAGCGAAAGGTAGACAGAGAAAGTGTAAGAGAGGGAATTTGTGGATTTATGCATGCTCAAGAAGAGGCACTTGCTCTGAGAAATGCAAACACAACCACTTTCCTTAATTGACCCTTCACATTTGAAATAACTTTTATTTCCTGTTTGTTTCTAGCTGTGTTTTGGCTTCCTGTCTTGCACTGAGGGGTGGAGCTAAGTCTGTTCCTGAAGGCTGTTAGCTTTTGCTGAATGAGCTGGTTTGATGCCCTGCAGATGGGAATGTGGCAATAAGATATGGTAGGTATGAGTAATAATGCAGTGAGGCAGGACTTCCTTTAAACTGGGAGTGAACTAAATAACTTAGAGGGAATGCTGCTAAAACTATGACTTCTGACCTATTTTTCTCTTGCATTTCACCAAGCAAGGGAGTCTCTGCATCTTCTTCAAGCTTTAATGAGAACGTACTTTCTACTAGTTGAACTCTGAGGGGAAGGAAACATCTCAGTGAATAAATGCCAGCAGGCAAGCTTAACTATACTGCGTGAATGATAGATATTTTTTCCAGCAGGGTTGATTTTAAAGCTTGTAGTGGGTTGAAAAGGGAGG
>VXBA01005601.1:529893-584239 GCA_013399895.1 Serilophus lunatus
GAGCAGCAGCACGGCTCCCCTTCTCCTACTCCCAGGCCTCGTGGCTTGACTCAGCCCACCTCCATCGGCATTGGAGCCACACGAACACAACTACAGGTTGAAAGCTTCCCCAAATAACATCCCGGGTTGGAGGGGGGAGAACCTTTCACTGTGTTGTTGTTTTTTTCAGAGATTCCAGAAGAAAGAGAAAGTGGCTCTTCCTTTCCACTGCCTCTCTGTGGCCAGTTTGGCTGGCCTTTGAAAGCAGTTCCCTTATTCCTTTTTTCTTGGTTTTCCTTTTTTGTGGTTTTGCTGGGTGCTTGTTTTTATGTGTTGAGTCTGGGGTTCCCTAAACTGTGTTTTCTTTGAGCTCCAGACAAATAAAGTGTTTCGCTGTTGTCACATTCTGTCATTCTTCTCGTCATTACTAAAAGTGCCCCCTAGTTAATATTGTGGTGCTTAAACCACCACAAAGCTCTATTCAGATGACAGTCTATTCATGCTGGGACAGAGAAATCCAAGCAATTTCATTTTATCCCAGAGGAGGCTTCAGCACCTTACAGGAGTTAATCTCACAGGAATAGGTTTGGGGTCTTCCCTATAGATAGGCCTGGGTATTTTTAGATACAGATAGCATGAAAGATATCTGTAAAGTTGAGGTGGAACATGGATGTCCCATTGGCAGGGACAGCTGAACTGTATCTTTCGTATTTGAAGATTCTCAGGATGGATTTCTTGCCATCAAATGTTATAGCACGGACTGGTTCAGTGACAGCAAACAGCAAACTCAATAAGCAGTGGGTTTTTAAAGACATTTCCCACCATTTAGGCATGTGATTGCTGGAACAGGATTGTGAGAGGTAGTAGTTTGGAGATGATCTGAAAATCATGTCTGACAACATGTGAAACCATATAGATGACATATCAGAGTGTGGAGCAAAGACTCCAGAACAAAAGGAATAGCCTGTTTCTTGTGATCACAAAAGGTTCCTTTTCGGATTTCTTATTCACTTTAGTGAAAAGCAGAAGTGAGACTGAACATATGCCAACTGGTGAGCAACAGAATCCAGAAGGAAACTACTCAAGGATCCCTTCCAGTGCTCAACAGTTCACATCCAACATCATTGCTTAATTTCAGTCGTACCAAAGGGAAGGAAGGTACAGGGAATGAAACTTCCTAGCAACTGTCTGAAAGTGTCTTCTTTTATATTTTCAAAGTTTAGATTTTTTCTTTTTTACTTTTTTTGGTGTTATGAGCTGTTGCTGGCATCTCAGCTGAGCAAACATTCTCCTCTCAATAGGCACGTGTTTTTCTTTGCAGCAGCAAAGAATATGGCAAGGTCTGAGCTGGGAAAAGTAGATCCATCTAGCTCGAGGACCAGAGGAAAATTAAGACAGCAGACAGTCAGCTGTCTACAAGCTGATCCACAAGCTGCAGATACAAGATGGGGTGACTACATGTGGGCAGCATAGTACTGATTGTATGTTTTGACAGTGGAATTTCATATTTTGCTTGGCATAGATAAGAAATATGAAACTTTTTTCATTGTTACTTTTTGCATTTGCTTTATGTCTTAATTACCCCTCATGTCAGAAGTAAGATATGCAAGATGAAGGCAGAAAAGTTTGAGGTGTCTTTTCTGAAGTTCTAGAAAGATTTAGGTGTAGTTTGAGTTGAATTCAAAATGATTTTTTGAGAAAATAGTGTTGTTCTGGACCAAGATCTTTCTTGGTAGCAGTCAGTTCTGTGACAGCATCAAAAATTTGCTTTCATATTTTTTCTGAGTTGCAGTAGATGTCTTAAACAAGCTCTTGAGACCTATCAGCATGCTGTGTGTTACTAAACTCCACTAATGTAATACATACTTTTAAAATATCCTTAAATTTGGAGATTTTTCTACAGACACTCTATTAAAACATTAACCCGATGATTAATCCAAATGACACTATGCAAATGATTGCTTGTGTCTCTTCCTCTGATGCCCACTGCTGTACTGCTCTACTGGCTTGTACTGGTCAAAGTGAGGATATCCCTTTTTTGTCTTCCCTTTGAAAAGGTAATTCCTTTGTCAGAGAATGTGTTTCTCATTTATGGACAAAAAATCTGAAGTAGCCCTCAGAATAAATTTAAAAGTTACACACCCACAAAAAAAAAAGGAACTCCCACTTTGGAAACACTTTCCATATCAAGAAAGTACTAATCACAAGTGTTTGAGAGGTGGAGTAGGTCAGAGCAGTTACAAATGAAATTCAAAGGACTGTGGAGGACTTCTGAAAGAAGTTGCAATATAGTGGATTTGCAACAGAAACAATCTTCTTCCTATTCCTTTCCTGTCACATTATTTGTGCTCCTTGAATCACATGTTCCTTGAATTACTGTACATCCTCACATTGCCGTCTTCTTCACTGGACTTTTGAAGCTAGTGCCCATGGGCACCAAGTTACCATGCTCTCCTCTCTATTATTTTTACAGTAATTGTTATGGTGTCAGCTGTGCTGATTACTTCAGAAGGCTGAAGTCCTAAAAGTGTGGGTATACACATTCAATATCTATGTAGCTTTTAGCAGGATATTGGCTTTTTTCATTCATTTGCTGTATCAGTCTATAAATGAAAGGAACATTATTGCAACAGCCTTGGCTTTCCTCTTGTGTTGAGATTTTTCAAATGGAAAACGGAGCAACCGTTTAAAACATACCCATGATAAGAAATGAACTTCAGATCTGTGTCGCTTGAATTATTTATCCTGACACTAAACAAATAGAGCAGCTTAAGTTCTCCATGGAAGCAGTTTAGTTAAGAAAGAGAATGCAAATTAAACCAGTTGCTTATTTAAGTGTGACTATGCCAGTGTGTGAACCCCACCACATCACTATGTCAACCTTTCATAGCTGTTAGAGGAAGATGATATATTTTCCTTCAGCTTTGGTCATTTAGAAGGTGTGTAGATTTCTTTCCCCCTGCAAGCCCACATTATGCAGTCTTGGTTTTTTTAAATCCAGTCTGTCTGTGTCAGAAGCCCAGCGGTAAGTCTGCTTCTCTGTATGAGGGAAATTGTTTTCTACTAACTGATGACCTCAGCATAACAGTTTCTTTTCCAGCACATCAAAGCTCACAGTCAGACTTGCTGCAGCAAGTACCCTTTTGAGTGGCTTTATGACATATAAAGACCCTCTTTGGCATTCATACTGTGCTTCTGTATTGTTTACAAGCTAGCAGTGAATTATTTATGGAAGTTGCTGGAAATATGACTCTCCTTTTGCCCAAATGTTGCATTTTATCTGGTGGTGAGACTTTATATGAAAGCTATTTTGGCGGTTTATGCCCTCTTTATATTTATTTGACAGGTTTTATGGTACCAATCCCTTGTTTCTATTTTTTTTGTTACTTTTAAAACCAATCTCTGCATTATTAAATGCAGCACAGCATTTCTGTTTGCATTTCTGTTTTTGAATGATTTCAGATATGACCATAATGAACTATCTAACATGAATATTCTTAGCAAAGGAGCAGCCATTTTGTTTCTCTAGATAAACTGAAGATCTTTTATCTCTTTATAGTATATTGTGAAAAGTAGCCACTGAAATGAATCTGATCCCGAGATCTTCTGTGCTGAGCAGAACTGGAGCTTTCATAGTGAAAAATGTGGCATGACCACATGATTATGTATTTTTTTGGGTTGGTATGGCATTTTGACTTATAGATGTAAACCTTTGTGTGGGAGTTATTTTGAATAATATATAATGGGGTATTTTCAGAAGTGATTATGATTATTAAAAGTCTGTTTCACTTCAAGAAAGCTGGATTGGTGCTTAATGCTTTAGGATATACTATTTTTAATGTGAGCTGTTGTTTTAGGGAGGTTAAGTATTTATGTTGACTGCTTGTTTCTCTTCTTTGAAGAAATATGTGATTTTCTGAAACACATCATGGCTGCCAAATTTTAATCCAATGGACTCAGTTGAGGTGCCTAAACACATGCAATAAATTTCATTTGAGATGCCGCAGGGCATCCTTAACATCTGAACAGGGATGACACATTACTAGAGATAGTAATATGAGCTATAACTTGTAGGGATAGATGTACTGCTGGTTTAGCTGCTGAAGGCCAGCCAGAATATCCTAGAATTTCTCAAATGACATTAGCAGTTTATGCTTAGGGTGTGAATCATGCCTTAATTTCCTTCTATGGTTTTCTTTGACTGTCCAGGTATGGTATTGGAGCAAAAGAAATCACAATCAGTTTTGCTAATTATTCTTGCTGTAACAGAGCTTTAGTGGAGACAAGACACTTCTCATTTCTTGCCACAATACTTGCAATTTCCTGTTCGACTAATGTCTTATCTTGTATTTACATGTAGCTTTAAAGATCTTTATATGCAGGGAGCTATTTTAATAGACAGATCATTGGCATAGGTCTTGGCAGCAATACAGATATTCCCGTGCTGGAATATGCTCAACTTCACAGGACTATGAGTGCATTTGTCTCTGGAAGTGGAGACCTCCACTTCTGCCTGTTTATTCCTTTTCCAGTCACATGGCCGAGCAAATAGAACTTTTTCTTGATCTTGGTAGCTGGGGCATGGCATTTCATAAAGACCTAGTTCCTACTTGACTGACATTTTTAAATTTGCTTCTAAATCAAGGCCTCCCCAGTCAGTCAACAGCCCACAGAATGGCATTTCAGAAATAAAAGCATAGCATCTCTGTAAATCTGTCCCTGGTTACTGAAGCATCTCTCAGTCTCCAAGAAAATTAAAGTCTTACCTGAGAGCTATGGCCCTATGTGTGAAGTAGGACCTTGTCTCTCAAAATATCGAAGATATTGGAACCTGCAAAAAGCAGATAAAATTCAGTCAGTGACTTTAAGACCTATTTTCTGCCTGAGTTTGGAGTCACTGTAGAGACATGATGGAGCTAAAACCAGCAAGGAATAAAGCTAACTGACCCTCAAGGGAAGCTTTCATGCTTGTTTATACGAGCGTTCTGCATACAGAACTTCCTTCACATTCAGATAAAGCTGTAGGTGAGAGGAAGGTATTGAACAGCAATTGATTTAGTCAAATATTGCAACTAAAATTAAAAAATGACCGACCAGTAGAAAAAGCTCAAATTAAAGAGAAAAATATTAGGTAAATAATTATTTCAAAGGAATTTTGAAATTCAAAAGGAATTTAAAAAATTCTTTAAGAAAGATATTTATTTGATCCCTAATGGGCCAAATTATCCTTTAATTGCAGCCAGTTTTTGTCCTATTGCTACTACTACTATTATTACCAACCCGAGTACTACAACAACATATTAACTAGATATATACCTTGTTTAACTAATTTGGTTTTGAATACCTGTACTTTTTATTTCTTAAACACTGAAGGGCACAGTCAGATCTGTTGTCTTAGAAAATCCCCTTATGATTAGCAGTAAAAGTAGCCCCATATCTTTCACTGCAAAGCTGATGGTTTTATTCAAACCACAGCCTATTGCTTTTCTCTTCCAGACTTCCACTGAAAAGCAGATACTTGGTTCTTTAAATTCAGCAGACAAGCTTCTCACATCTGGTCAATTACCTGTGTCCTACTTGCCCTTTCTGTCTAATCCCTCTCCTATATACAAGTCCTTTATGATGTGACAGTTGAACATTAAACACAATGTGAGGTTAGATTGCAGGCAAGCTGAAAGTAACCCCTGTCTGAATGACAGATGCCTGCATTGTACTTATATTTTGTTTTTCCAGCACAAATGCCTATGAAGCTAATCTTTCATATAGGACTTTACAGAAATTTAAGTTAGAACATTTGTTGGGAGACCTTTTCAGAATTAAAGACCCTGTCAAAATGAGTTTTGTATAAATGAGTTTGGTATTTAATGGCATTACTTGTTTAAAGGTGTAATATCCTGTAAAATTCTTATTAGAAATGTCTGAGCAAACTCTGGATTTGATGCTTGGGCAGTGGAGTAAATAGAAAGCACCTTAACTGCCTTGTGTTGATGGATGAAAAATTTGTGTTTTGTTTATGTGTGACATATTATGCTATAATTTTGAGACATTTCAACATGTAATTTAACCCCACCTGGTGTTAAGAAGTTAATTTTTTTTATGCCATTATTCTTTGCTTTCTGCTACACCTCAGCCTCTCATACTCATAGTAAAAGTAACATGGACAGTATTCCAACATTTTAGTTAACATTTTAAAAATTATGTGCTTGGACTGGATGTAACAGAAGTGACCAAGTGCATGTCTCTGGAATAAATATTTCTTATTGACTACAGGTTTTTCTGCGGGCCATAAACTAAGTACCTTTGAACTCAGTACCCTTGCACTGATCAAAACGGAACAATTTTAGAAGTTTTGCCCCACATTTTGACTCATATTTATACATATTTAAGTTGAAACTCAGGAGCTGTACTCCTTTGCCTAACTCACAGATCTCTAGAGAATTGTTTTATTCCTGTTTTTACTATTTAGTTAATCTCAAATGGTTTAAATAAGATTTTTCCACATTGTGATCTGAGGGTGACTACCAGGCTCCAAAGCTGTGGAAATTATATTCTGACTTCATAAAACTGTATTTCAATAACATTAAGAATTTTAAGAATAAAGAATGCACGACAGTCTACAAAAAATGAAAAGAAGGAACAGTGGTTATCTCCAAATTAGAGAATGATATATTCAGTCACTAGTGCAGACAATGCGAGTGAAGACTACAGGCACTGATTCCCACTCCCAACTAATTTTCTTTTTGTACATTCCAGCTGGTTTGGCTTAATCCTCATTCGTTCAAAAGCAGCAGTTTTCCAGGCATAATACTCAAGACTAATCTAGCATAGCTTTAACTGAAACTGTTAAAAGTATGTTTTAATGTTTTTGCTGACACTAAGTATAAATCTTATGATAAGTGAAGAAAGGGTATTTATATCTGTGATTTCTGAGCTCTCAGAGAACACAGGAAATCCATACATTCACTCCACATTTTCCAACCCTATGCTATTTCAATGCCCTCAACATGACATTTATTCATTGCAAATTAAAGCCTTATAATTTCTGTCTTCAATTCCTCTGTAACAGCAGAAGCAGTAATCTAAAGAGGCTGATAGATTCCAATGACATATTCATTAGGACTGAATTATTTATTCAGCACATCCTGAAAATAGGGTCTGCTTCATACTTTTGTACAGCTGTCATTTTGCTGTGGGCACAAACCAGGAAAGGAATGACTGCAAGCCCAGCTGCTGTAGTTCTATCCATACTAGTTGTTTTGGTAACCATTCCTTCTCTTCCTTCTCCAAATAGTATTCCACTGATGGGGTTTGCCTGACAGAGCAAAAGCATAAGTTGATACTTGGAAATCAATCTAGGAGAAGGAAGGGTTTTCAAAACTGTTGGGTGAAATGTTCCCTGAAACTAACCTACATCAGAGGATAAAACCTATTTTCTTCAATATAATTGCTGTTTTAAATTGGTAAAAAGGCACATAAGTTCACTTCACACCATATGGTGTTGAGTTAAATCTGCTTCATAGTTTTGAGTCAAGAACATATGCACCCAATGAAGTGGCAGTTGTTATAGAAAATATGAGTGTTTTGTTAGTAAATAACATTACAAAGATACAAACAGTCATTTAAGTGAGGTTTTCTGCAGTAAATTATTATGCAGAACAGCCACTACCATGAATGAGCATTTAAAGTCAAGCGACTCCTGATCACTTTAGAGGTTGAAGGAGCTGGCTCCGTGTGCATGAAAGCTTGCACAAACTTCCTTCTCTGAGAAGATCATAAAAATACATTTGTTATACTGCAGGTGGCATTTTAATGTTTGAGTTCCACCTTTTTGAATAAGGAGTGATCAGGCTGTCAATCAGAGTGGAGCAAGAGAAACAGCTCCTTTTTCATAAGATGCATTTTCTCATTTTATCCTATATGTCTTACATGTATAAATCAAGACTCAAGTCTTGCTAAGTGCAGGCTAAGTCAGACTATGTTTATCTATTCCACTGGGACAAAACTGTAGCTGTTTTAGCATGGTGCTCTGAACCTGGTGCAGAAGTGTTGGTGCTCTGTACTGAGTGCTGGGGAAGCAGTGTGTTCCAGCCTCCTGGCAAATTAGTGACATTGTACGCTGTGTCAATACTGGGTAACAGCTGTATGGAGGAGTGGGGGAGGAACATAGAGCCATAGAGGAAAGGAAATAGAAAGAGATTTCAGAGGATATAGCAAGGACTCAGAAAAGTCTCTGCTGTTTTGTTAACACATTGGATTTTACTGTGACTAGTCTCATTCTGAGATCAGGAGCACTAAAAGGATAATTTGGGCCCCTGCTATGCCTGGAATGAGGAACCGGCCACACTCAAACACTTAGACATCACTGACTTCAATGCTAGTGCTATGTAAAACAGCAACTGCTGTTTCTGAAGGGTAGCATGCCTGTGTGCTGTCAGGAGTAGGGTAAAAGCTTAGAGAAGAAACGAATGGAGGGAGTCCAAATGACACCCTGCCCAGCTACTGTCAGGTGCATCCTGGGAATCATCAACTCCTCTAAGGCTCACTTGCACAAGCACAGAAGAGCACAAGGGCAGATAGGGATGAACCTGACTGAGGATTCTGGAGGAACCATCATCCTGTCTGGGCCTCTCCCAGGTCTGCCTCAGCAAAGCCACAGCCCCAGCTCCCACAATTTGAAATCTATAACCATGAATCATTGGGAACAGCTCTCTGAATCATCTTTTGGAATAAGAGGGCTGCTGCCTAGGGGCAGGACACACTGTCTGATGTAGGGAGAAGGTGGTTCGACATTTCACAGGACTTGGAGAAGGAACTGAAGGTGGATAAAGGGAAATGTTAAGGTGATTTGGGGAAGAACAAGAATGGGAAATTTGAGGGGTAAGTAGGTCAAGAGGGCTTGTGTATAAATCATCACAGTATCAGCAAGGTTGGAAGAGACCTTAGAGATCATCAAGTCCAACCTATAATCTAACAGCAACCCATCATCTAAACCACGGCACCAAGAGCCTCATCCAGCCTACTCTTGACCCCTCCAGGGTCGGTGACTCCACCACCTCCCTGGGCAGCCCATTCCAATGGCGGATCACTCTTTCAGTGAAGAATGTCTTCCTAAACCTCCCCTGATGGAGCTTGAGACTGTGTCCTCTTGTTCTGTTGCCAGTTGCCTGAGAGAAGAGACTGCCCCCCGCCTGACTACAGCCTCCTTTCAGGTAGTTACAGACAGCAATAAAGTCACCCCTGAGTGTCCTCTTCTCCAGACTAAACAACCCCAGCTCCCTCAGCTGCTCCTCGTAGGGCTTGTCCTCCAGCCCCTTCACCATCCTCGTCCTTCTCTGAATGTGTTCCAGCAACTCAACATCTTTCTTGTACTGAGGGATTCAGAACTGGACACAGTACTCAAAGTGCGGTCTAGCCAGTGCCAAGTGCAGGGGAAGGATAACTTCTCTAGTCCTGCTTGCCACACCATTCCTGATGCAGGCCAGGATGCCGTTGGCCTTCTTGGCCACCTGGGCACACTGCTGGCTCATGTCAAGTCTCCCATCCACCAGCACTCCCAAGTCTCTCTCTGTCTGCCCACTCTCCAGCCACTCCGACCCCAGCTTATAGCTCTGCACGGGGTTATCGCGACCAAAGTGTAAGGTCCAGCACTTGGACTTGTTGAATCTCTTCCCATTGGAATCTGCCCATCTCTCCAGTCTGTCCAGATGCCTCTGCAGGGCCCTCCTACCCTCCAACAGATCGACACCTGCTCTGAGCTTGGTATCATCTGCAAACTTACTAATGAAGGACTCAATCCCGTCATCAAGGTCATCAATAAAGATATTAGACAGAACCGGGCCCAGCACCGATCCCTGAGGGACACCACTGGTGTCCAGCAGTCGCCAACTGGGTGTGACACCATCCATATCCACTCTCTGGGCTCGGCCATTCGGTCAGTTCCTAACCCAGCACAGCATCCTCCTTTTAAAGCCCCTGGCTGCCAGCTTCTTCAGGAGTATACTATGGGAGACTGTGTCAAAGGCTTTACTGAAGTCCAGGTATACTACATCCGCAGCCTTCCTCTCATCTACCAGGTGAGTTACTTGGTCATAAAAGGAGATCAGGTTGGTCAGGCAAGACCTACCTCTCCTAAAATCATTCTGGCTGGGCCTTATCCCCTGGTCATTCTGCAGATATTGTTGGTCAGTGTATGTCTGGCCATGCCCTGTGCCTGATCAGCAGTCTGTCCTGTCTTATCATTAAATTCCTTTCTGGGTCTTTCCTGGGACAGCAATTATACTCTGTGTGTACATGTGTGCATAGAGGTGTGAGTGCAGCAACTGGAGTCAGATCATGTGTTGGAGCACTTTTGTGTCTATGGTATCAGTGACTGCAGTGAATGTGGGTGTGTGCTCACTAACAAAGACCATGCTGGTGAGCTGGTAAACTGGTCTGGGAGCAAGCGTTTCACTTGCTATGAGTGCAAGAGTGCCTGTGTATCTTTAAGAGCTGGTTTAGAGCACAGGGGATGGTTATTTGGACCTGGGAAGTGCCAGCCATCTGTGTCTGTGTCTGTGTGTGTTTGCGTGCATGCATGCATGATGATCTATACTGGGAACCAGAGTGGGATTGCAGTTTTGGCATTTCATTTGTCCGGGTTCCAGTAATGGAAGCTGAGATCAGGGGAGAGTTACTTGGCAGACTGTCTAAGATCTGCCACTGATACACACACAAACACACACATAGTGGACTTCTATCCTGTTTAGCCAGAGAGAGGGAAGGAGAATGAGGCCTTTGTTGCTGTCTATGTTTATATGGGTGCTTTGAGTTTCTTCCTGTGATCTGTGTGGCTGGCCATGTATATTTCTGTAACATGTTAATATGTATATAGGTGTGTATGTGGTGTATGTGTGTGCTCTATGTGCATGTCCCTACTGAGAATACATCTTCAGCCTCACTACCAACTGGACCATGGGACATGGAGTGGCAGCAACCTTACATTTATCAGGGTTCTCGATCTGACATTATATATATTATTATATTAATTATGTATTATGCTTATTCAACTTTTTATTTTCTTTTATATTTCTTTCCCCACTCATCTTTCATGTTAAAAACTGGCTGTAAAGAACAGTTTTTAAGTGCAGGAAATGTCTAATGGTACAGCTACACATGCATTTTAGTAACACATATTCTTTCTGAACCTGTGCTATTAGAAAGAACTATTTAAAGCTCATCCTGCTGTGTGCTGAATGGATCTGCTGGATCACATGGATGCTGGAACAGACACATGTTGTGCCAAGAAAATGAAACTTTTTCTTATCTCACAAGCCATTGACCAGGAGCAGAGTGCATGGAAATAGACTTGTGACAGCTGTGAGTCTCCACAACTTGTTCTCAGCTCTCCATAGGAGGAACAACTGCCTTTTCTCAATTAATCCTGATAGCAGAAAGATTGGACATGTGACAGCTGCCTTGACAAAATATCTTGATCATAGTGCCTACTCTTTCCTTGACATTCTTCACAAACAATGAAACACAACTCCTATCTTCAAACTTGACAAGATCCTGGAGGGCTCAAGTTAATTGGTGATATTGAAGCCTAAAACCTTTGAAAAAATATTTACATAGTGTAATGGCATATATTGAAACACAAAATTCTTCAATACCTCTAAGATCCTACAAGTATTATTCTGTTCTCTGCTGAGGGCAGCTTCTTTATTGCTCCTTTTGCTGAGCTTTCTCTCATTTTTGCAGTGCTTGCTCAAGTCTTGGTTTTATAATTCCCCTCCTATACTGTAGCATGACTGTGAATCTACAAGAAGATATCTGGTGACTGGCTCATCTCTAACTGGAATGTTCATTCTAGTCAGCATTTTAGCTTTTATATGAATAACACATGAATTTGCCTTCAAGGTTCTGTGAAGTTGTGACTGCAGTATTAAAAAAAAAAATCTTTCTCTCCTTTCACATCCTTGCCCTCACTTGTCCGAAGGAGAGCACTCTATAACTGACTTTTTTCAATTCTTTTATTCTTTTCTTTCTTTTCTTTTTCTTTTCTTTTCTTTTCTTTTCTTTTCTTTTCTTTTCTTTTCTTTTCTTTTCTTTTCTTTTCTTTTCTTTTCTTTTCTTTTCTTTTCTTTTCTTTTCTTTTCTTTTCTTTTCTTTTCTTTTCTTTTCTTTTCTTTTCTTTTCTTTTCTTTTCTTTCTTACATTCAATCATTAATTGCACAAAAGATGGTGGCATTTTTTATTTACAGCTTAAAATATGTGACTTTCCTTCATCTCTAATGAGAATCATTCAGAAAGTAGGAAAAAAGAAAACCTTTCACTGGAATACAGTAAATAATGAAGCATGTTTCCTTTTCAATTTTTCCCCAAAAGTAAAAGACAAGAAACAGCTCATGATCTTATCTACAGTGCTAACCTGCAAAAGCAGCTTCATTGGGGAATTAGCATTTGTCGTTTCCCATGGTGGAAGGATAAAATAATCCAGTCTTATGCTTTTGAGTGGCATCCTATTGGGATTCCCTCTGTTAATCTTAGTGCTCCTTGGGACAAAGGCATCATAGGTTGTCAGTTTGAATAGGAGCTATTTACCACCACTTCCTGATGGTGTGACTTGTCAACCAGTTCCCCACTTACTGCATGGACCACTTGTCTAGACGATCATGCACCAGTTTCTCTAGAAGGAGGCCACGGAAAACTCTATCAAAAGCCTTGGAGATATCCAGGTAGACAATGTCCACTGTGTGCCCCACATCAACTGATCAGGTTAATTTGTCTTAGAAGGTAATTAGGGTTGTCAAGCACAATTTTTTCTTGGTGAATCCATGACGACTTTTCCTAATCACGTCCTTCATTTTGCCCATGATAGTCTCCAAGATAATTAATTTAGTAACTTTCCCAGGGACTAAAGTAAGACGAATGAGCCTGTAATTTCCTGGATCTTCCTTCAAGACCTTGTTGTAGAGGAGGATGACATTAGCCTTCTTCCAGTCTTCTGGGATGTCCCCTGAGCTCCATCTGTTCTCAAAGATTATGGAGAGCAGCTTTGCAAGGATATCAATCACCTCTCCTAATACGTTGAGATGGATGTTGACAGGGCTCATCAATTGTAGGGGTCAAGCTCCTGGAATTGTTCACGCACTGACTCTTTCTTCACTGACAGTGGATCTGTGCATCAACTTGGATTTTTGCTCCCAAGGCCAGAGGCTCAGCAGTGTTGAGAACCTCTGCCTTTTGAGCATTGTTGGTGCGTAATTCACCTTTTCTGTTTAACAATATACCAATATTTTCATTCTGTCTCTGCTTTCTGTTGATGTATCTGAAGACACCTTGCTTTCAGTTTTTAATATCTCTGGCAATTTCAATTTGAGGTGAGCTTTTGCTTTTCAAAGTGTTTCTCCACGTGCCCTGAGGCCATATTCTTGTAGTCTCAATGAGTATTTTTCTACATTTCCATTTCTGGTACTCTTTTTTGGTTTTGAACAGACTCAGAAGCTCACATTTAAGCCAAAGAGGGTCTCTTGCTTTGACTGCTCCCCTTACCTTTAAAAGGGAGGAAGCATTTTTATACCTCCAAGAGAGCATTCTTGAAAATCTCCCAGCATTCCTAGCTCCTTTATCTGCCATTAAAACCACTTACAGGATTTCTCCCAACAGGGTGCTGAGTGAGCTGAAGTTTGTTTTTCTAAAATCTAAAACCTAAAACCCTTGTCTTAGTACTAAGCTGGATCCCAATCTCCACAATATTGTGATCACTGCAGTCAAGTCTACTGCTAACAGGGATATTATAAAACAGGTTGTTTTGGTTTGTGAGTAGTAAGTTCAGCAGTACCTCATTCCCAGCTGACACATCTAACATTTGTATGAGGAAGCAGTTCTCTCTGCATTCCAGAAACTTGATGGATGACGTGCAAACTGCTGTATTGTTCTTCCAGCAAATGTCTGGATAGTTGAAGTCATCCATAAGAACCATATTCTGTTGATCCAAAGCTTGCTTAAGCGACTTAAGTATTGCTTCATTGATCTTATTGTCTTAGTTTGGAAGTCAGTAGCAGTTGCCTACTGTAACATTGTATTGGAGATGACCCCTGTAGTCTTGATCCAGTGGCATTCAACAGGGCTTCTCTAATTGCCATAGTTAACTTCTATATGTTCAGGGTTCTACTTTAGATAAAGTGTCACTCCTCTGCCTCTTCTTCCCTGACTGTCTTTATGAAACATCATCAAGATCCCCCAGTCATGTGAGTTATCTCACTATGTTTCAGTTTTTCATATGATATCACAAGTTTCTGACTGGATGCAGAGCTCCAGTTCCTCAATTTTGTTCCCTACGCTGGGTGCATTGGCATACTTGAGGTGGTTAGTCTTCTGTGTTTCATGTTGAGAGGCAGCAAGGAACATTTATTGCTCTTCAGTTTGGCCTGGCTTATTCCCCAGTTGGTGAAATTTGTATGCAGCCCCCTGAGTACTACAGTTTAAAGCCCACCTCACTAAGTTGTCCAATATTACCGCTTTCTTCACAATTTTCTCCAACAGAATTAGAAATTACTGTCCCACCGCTAAGTTTCTGAACCTCTGGGGATTTATGACCAAAATGTTTTCATGAAATAACAGATTATCAAAAAAAGATAGACTTCACAGCTAAAAGGCTGTTCTAAGAAGTAGAAAAATGAATGAATGAAGGGGTCAGTTTCAGGGAACACTGAAAGACCAAAGGAGAAATAAGATAGCTATTGCTGTGCATGGGAATTCAAGGCATGGGAATTCAGATAATGTTTGTGAATCTGTTTCTTACAATGATTTTAAGGATGATTTTAAAAAAATATGTGAGCTAAATTCTCTGGTTAATTTCATCTTATCTAATATAGGTGCACATTAATCACTGCAAACATAACACTTTACTCCTTCCTGTGATTACAGCTAGGGGCTAAATTCTGTCGTGGTCTGGATTCTGCTATACTACCTAGTTTGTGGAAAAACAAATTCAGTGAATATAAAGCATGTACAGGAGGCAAAAAGCTCCATTTGCTTTCTTTTCAGAATTATGAATTAACTCTCAGTATTAAAGCATAATATATCAATAAGAGGTATTATTCCATTTATAAACTTGTGAGTTCTTTCCATTTAGCACTGTAGAAGTGATTCAACTACTTGAGATGAGACCTAGTTACTTAATTATTTCTTAAGATTTGTCTTTTGCTTTCTGTCATCAGAGAAAATGGAGGATGTCTGTGATTTAGTTTGCATCTGTGGGCCAAGAACTGGCCATTGGTTTGGGCTCACTTTGGAAAATCACCCATGTATTTTTTTCCCCCAGGTGATTCTTAATTGCCTTTTTATTAGGGTTTTATCTATGTCTATGCCTAAATCTCTCTTTCTATCACATCATCTGTATCTACCATATCGTCTATATCCATATCAGTATGTTTTTTCTTTGATTCAGTTTGAGTTCTTGCAGATCCAACTAAACTAAATAAAAAGGGAATAACTATCTTTATATGAAAAAAAAGGAGAAAGTTCTTAGTATTTACTGCTTAAAAATGAGACCAAAAGTTTAATTCCACATATTTTATCTGCTGACTTTGCTGCTTTTGAGTACCATTGCTGTCTTATTAGTTACTTTTGCTCAATTCTCAGGGTCAGGTTTGACCCACCTCTACATCTCTTTGAGCCTTCTTGATTTCCATTTCATGGTATGTATTTTAAATCAGCTCTGAATGGATCTGTCTGTTTCTCTGATATTCTGGTCCTCATCAGAGCTTTCTTATGACAAGTGTAAGTGAAGCAAACCCACTTCTTGAAAAGGTGAATTTGTGTCTTTATGAAAAAAACTTATGATTTCAGAAATGGTGTTTGTCAGTAAGGGACTCATAAATATTTATATATAAAACTGTATATATTTTAAAGAGCATTGAGAAGCTGTAAAACAGATTTTCAGAACAGTAAACTTGCATCTCTGCCTGCTCAGCTACCTTTAAAAATTGACTGCAGATACTTCTGTTAAAGCATCTTTACATGGGTCTCAGTTGAAGCACTCAAGACTTCACAATCTCCTCAGAAAGCCTGTGCTTATGCCAAAAGGCCATTACTTCCTCAGCCCAACACGATTTCAGCTAAATGGAAAAATATGCAAATTCATGACACAGCATTACCACTCACCATATGTGCAGAGAGTCTGTCTTTCTCTTCAGTCATAGGCTTCTCCAGATTCCCGCAAAGACTGTCAACGTTGTGACAAGATTTACTTTTTAGTCTAAACTTTCTCTCCCAAACTTATGCGTCATGTTTACCTGAACAGTCCTGTAACAAAGTGCCCATATTTACCTGAATAGTCCTGAAACAAAGTGCCTTATGTTAGGAAAAGTTTAGAAAATAATTGAGTTGATGTAATTTATATGCACATGCACACACACATATAATTACACACATAGTCACTCACAAATACATACATATGTATATATGTACATACATATAGCTCTCCTCAAAAAGAAAAGTAATTCCAGAAATTGTGCAAGTTGGATAGTGGATATTTTTTTTTCTGTAAGGACATTTTTTATAAAAAGTAAGGGCTGATTAGGTAAGAAAGTAATTGGAAGACAAGAAACTTACAAAATCTTCTCTATTGTCTATCTTGTGCAACACAGGACTTTGAAATTCTTTATGATGAACAAAGCCTGTACAAAGCATGTAGAAAATGAGTCAGTGATCAAACAAGGTCGTTTCCTTCATTTAAAATGTTTTGAGAGGGCCTGAATTGTCAAGTAAGAATAAGGAAAGATATATCAGTGAAAGTGACATCAATTCAAGTAAGCACTGTCATTTGCTCCTAAAAATATGCCGGTTTATATCCATTTAAATATATATATGGACTATCATACTGATTTTGGTAAAAGAGACAGAACCAAACAGATAAAGGACACAACTTGGTGCAGCTGTGTGTGACATTCAGGAGGCTTGGAGTTATAGTATTAAAAAAAAACCCAAAACAAACACCTCAATTCAGTTATTCTGCTCTACAGAAGTTTTTAGAAGTTACAAAAGGGGTTGTATCAGTCTTTTTGTGATAAAGAATACTAAATTAGTTCATCTTTGAGAATGATTCAAAACTGAGGAATGAGGCCTTAATAAGGCAAATTTTGCTTAAAATTAGTCAGATGCTAAATGATTTTCTGAAATGGAACTCTGTAGGAAAGTCAAGTAGAATTGCAACTTGGTAGTAATATTATACTATGGGATATATTATTGGGAAAAGGGGTTTTAATAATATGTTTTTGTTTGGGGGTCATGCACTGAAGATAAAGTTCCAAAACAGGGTATTGTCCAAGTGAAAGTCTTGGAAGCTGGGATACTGCTAAAATACTGAAAAAAATGTTCAAGAACCTTTATTCCATCTGTCTTTTCGCAGCTCTTAACACTGCTTAAAGTTTAATACCATCATACTACCACTGCCATTAGAAAAAGTTACTTTACTGTAGATATACCCTTTCATGCAGTGTTCAATCAGTCCCCTCAGAGGTTTTCAGCTAAAATATAATAAACAAAAATGAATGTGCCTCTATTTTGTTCAAATAAATTATACATCGTGACTAAATGTGTAAGAAACAGGAAATCAGGAATACTGTATACTACTCTCACTGTAGGTGATCAAAACATTATTTAATGGTTCTATAATTGTGATGTATTAGGAAAATTCATATTCAGACTTGCAACATCCACCTGAATGGTTAGACTAGTTAGAGAACACTGAGCTATAATAGAAACTATAAAAAAGAACAGTTTAAAATACGCTAGCAGACTTTTCATTCATAATATATTCAACCAAGTTTGTTGTTAAAAAGCCACAGGTGTAAAGTACATTAAAGTGTAATTACTGTGACAGTTCAATGCAATTGTTACATATTAGGGTATATTTTTACTATTTACTTTTAAGATGTTTATGCACCTGAGCAACCACATAAAAAACATCATAAAAGAGGAAAAGTTAAAAAAGGAACCGTAAAGCCAAACGACAAAGAGAACAAGAGTTTTGAACACAGTTGGTGAGAACTGTAGTGAGTGTATAACTGCTGAATGTTCTCACATACGCATTTTTCACCATGGGAAGAAATCAAAATGTACTTACCCACAGACAGCTGAACACTACTGACCTTTCACTAGTCTTCTGGAACATTAATAAATTGAAAACTTTAAATCATTAATGTGAATAAAAATTAAAGAAACAAACGTTTTTTCTCAGAACACTATTTCTTTACTTTTCTCAGAAATTATTCATAAACAGCAATTTTTTGTCTAGTTCTCAAGAAACCTTTACTCAACTTTAATGTCATCTCTATCTCCAGTTTAACCCAAAAGAATTAGAAATTGAAAAAGAAAAGTCTCTAGATTATAAAGCTAACAAGCTAATATAATACAATTACAGGGGGAAAAAAAGCCATGCTTGTACCTCAAAAAGGGAAGAGGTAGAGACTTCAGAAAGCCTAGCTGCTTAACGAATGAAGGCTGGCTTAGAGCTAAGTCCAAGGAATTCAGAGACCTCAGTTTTGAGTCACAAATTGCACACTTAGGTTCAAGAGAAAAAGCACAAGTAAGACTGTGATCACTCACACTTTCGCTGAAAGATTTCAGCCTACTAGATTGGGATTTACACATTTAAAATACACAGAAGTTCTCGGAGAAACTTATCTACAGGCAGAGACAGTTTGTCTTCTTGAAAACCCTGTAGTTGGCAATCATGCATCACCACTGCAGAAAAGCCTGTTCTAGGAGGACAGCACACCTGACAAATGGACTTTTTTTTGCCACTGAGGGTCAGCAGGTGGCAATGTTATAAGTGGACATTTTTGCTTTCTGTGGAAAAGTGAACTGAAATACAATTCTGCCAAAATATATGCAAATATCCGGAAGACTCGGATGAAGAAAAGCTGGAGTAAAAGCCATCTCTACATTTAGCAGCTGCAAATGGGCTTTCTTCGTGCAAGCTGAAAATGAGAGAATAAAATCTAAAGGAGGATACCTGTTCCTCAGGAAGGAATGATTCCTAGTGTGGTCTCACAGAACAGGCTGTCTCTGCGTATTTCCCACAGGTAGTGTCACATAAAAAGCCTACACACTCCAGGGAGCAAGACTGAAAATCCCAGTTCTCGTCACTTCTTGATATAAGTGAGACTCCTGTTTGTGACCCTCTGGCCAGGAATTACCTCCAGCCATGAGTTACCTCACTGGTAACGGGATGACTTCTGTAGATCTATTAGTGTGTTACCTCTCGTTGTACCTCTGCCGCTGAGGAACACTAAAACTCATAACCCTTACTTCTCACATATGTATTCTAATCACCAAATAATGAAAGGAATACAGATAGGATATTGTTGCCTCTGTTGTCTCTATTTTTTTTTTTAAGACCCTGTGCTGTTCCGCTGTGGGTCTCTTCTGAACACATGAGAAGCGGTTTAATTCTCAGTGTCTGTAGCTGGTACCTAGTGTTGTCTGTTGGTTCCTCTCACAAATGCCAGTGAGGAACATCTTTCTGAGGAATCTCTTGATAGACTTGGTTCCAGATTTCTTAGGAGACCAGACCTCTCCAGAGGTCTTCAGAAGTATCTATATCCATCACTGACTTTATAGGAAATGTAAGTGTTCCATTTCTGAGGCAGGCAAGGAGTCTGAGGCTAAAAACTTCATTTATATTCACTTGTCTGATGTCCTCTGTACCACAATATGTTGAAGGGAGAATGGGGATATTGACTGATAATTTTATACATCTAACTTACACACCTGTGTGTTTATATATAAATATCTGTATCTATATATCTGTATGTGTATATATTCATATATTGGTAAAATGGAGCCCAAAAGAAGTCATTGGAGAACAGAGTTTTCCTGCAGGCAATGTGGAGGACCTAAGTAAGACTCCTTTTTCTTTACTTATTTTTGCTACACTACTTTGGTTAATGGAGACAAATGTCTTAAATCTGGCTGTCTGAATATTTTTCTGTAGTCTGTCAATTTCTCACAATAATTTATGCAGTCCGGAAGATTCAAGGGTACTGGACACATAGCTAATGTTATTTAAGTCTAAGAATTTACTTCTAGTCCTGGTCTTTCATGATGCCAGTTAGTTTTCTGTTCACTACCCTTTGGTAGCCATATACCAGATGCTTCGCTGTATGAAGCACTGAAATGAAAAAATCTGTCTTATATTATCAACAACACAAACCTGACCAATAGTAGGAGGAGATGATGTATTGTTTCTGGAGCAAAGCAATTTTTTAAAACTGTTCTTGGCCTGCTGATTTCCAGTTGCTTGCTGACTTCAGAAGTGCTGCAGCAAACTCATGCATCATATCAGGGAAGCTTTTTTCTTCTCTTAAAAAATATCTTCTTGATTTTATTTTGGCACTTATTGTGAATCAGAATCTCGCTGATCTGCTCACGACTTGCATCAGTTTACTCATTGGTTCATTACGCAAATGTTTGGAGATGCAACTTCATCTTTCTCAGAGGAAAATGAGACTTATTTGATTTGATTCAAATGGTGGTAAAAAGCAAACCAGGAAAATAAGATTTCTTTTGTTTCATTAAAAAACTATAATGTTCCCTTACTGATAATAAAAATTTAATGGAAAGCAATTAGCAAAAGAAATAATTTTCAATAAAGGCAGTGACATTCTGTTAAATTATACGTGCTAGCTCAAAGAACTTGTGTTTTATATTCAGTATTAAACACTATGACAAAGAAATTACAGAATTTCTGTCAGTCATAGTATGATTTATGACCATGAACATGCAGCAGTGACTGGTAGAATCTTTCCTATGACTAGACTAAAATTAAACTCAAGGCTTTCTGCAGATACAAATAGCAAAACACTATCAGCCATGAACATTCTGTTGGATCTTAATTCTGATGGTGATTAACATCCTGTGATGGAAGTTAGTCATGTTTTATTTTGAGGTTTTATTTGTAAGTATATAAATTAATAATAAATAGACCTCTCAATTAGTGATTTGTCACTTTCTAATGTCTTCTGGGTTGATAGACTGTCTAAAAACATGGGTTATAGACATCTATTGATGTACAGTGACTATGCAGGAAATATATTACTGTCTGAAAAAAGGAAATAATACCTATTAATTACATATTATCCACTGAGAATACAACCAATACATCCAGGACAGTAGTGGTGACGAGATAGCTCCTGCTGCATGATGCTCTTCCTCAGCAAAATGCCTTTGCCAAAGGTGGCAGATTTAGTTTCACTAAATCTCCTGTTGCAGGCCACCTCAATGCAGCATTAGTCTCTTCTCATTTCAAACCGTTCAAGAAGAGATGAAATAACAAATTAGTGTTTGGTCTATGGGACTTATGTTTGTAATTATGATATTAACTCTCTTAGCAATCAAAATCCACCCCCAAGCCTCTATATGCTTTATCACTCCTCAGAGCAATAAAGATTGTGAGGAGTACTGAGGAAATAAATATCTCTAACTTGAGCTCACCCACTACCAATAGGTTTGTTAATTTAGCTCTAGGAATGATCTGAGAAATGAAGAAGCATTGTATTTTCTGTTGTTGACTTCCACAGCTTGAGTAGTGAAAGTTTGGAGGGGAGATTTTACTTATAAACTGTAGCAGCTGGTTGTTGTTTTCCCTTTAAAACTGGGCTTGCAATTTGGCAGCATTGGAGATAGGACCCTCTGAAATCACAGCCACTACCAAAAGGATAGGGCCTTAGAGCTCATGGTGCTTCAGAGTATCCAGGAAAGAAAGACTATATGCAAACTGTACATGGGGCAAAATGGAGTCTGTATTTATTGCACCTTTTATGGTCAGTGGATTGTTTTTGTTAACATAGCCAATAGACAAAAGAAATAATGGTCCTATGTTATGCAGGGGTCACTTCTGCCAGTGTCTTAGAGCAGGTCATGAGACATTGTTTACATTATTCAGACATTATGTCATGATCTTCTCCATAGTGTTCTGCTCCTTGCTGTCCTGTTTTTTCCATCTGACAGACACAGCTTGCTAAAAGCTTAGACACACTGTAAATACAGCTCTATGTTCTCCTACAATAAACAGCTGATGTCATCTAGGCTGTATTAAGAGAATGTTAAGATACAGGATTTTACAGTGACAGTTTTTTAGAATAATTCAAGATACACTAAATGGCATTTACAAAATGAAATAAGAATTGTGGGCATGGTGTACACTAGGAGGAACAGGGAAAAAGACAGATACCTGTCCTCTGAAGGCTTTATCCCTGAAGGGATAAAATAAAATACAACCAACTATCATTCTGTGTTTCCAGAATTATTTTAAGCTGTGGTACAGTAAATCATTTGATATTTCTGTGATTTCAAGTATCTTTCATTTCTCAGAAATTCTGAACATAGTTCTATCAAAGTTTTAATTCCTTTCCCGTTTGGGAAATATTTCAAGTGTTATTTGTACTTGCTAATTCTATGTTTAATGTTTTGGAGAAAGAAAGAAGAATGTCAAATGTTAGCTCTCGTGAAAGATAACAGGTATTTATCTTGTGTTACTTTGTAAAGATAGGTCAGGAAAATAGGTGCCGGTTGGAAAGGTCAGAGAGAGCTGGGAAAGATGCGCCCAGGCTGGCCTGGAGCTACTGGGAAGGCAGAAGCGGATCACTGAGCTGTATGACATTGTGGCAGTGGAAGGGATGTTAATGATTAAGGCGTTCACGAGAACCGGGTTGAGGAGGAAACAATAATATTTTAACTTCTTTAACCTGTGTCACAGTCATCATGTCCTCCGGCTCAGCTAGAGGGAGCCAGTGACCAATATATGGGTGAACTCGCAATGTAGCTGCAGAGAAGAAATTTTCTATGCCTTTTAATATGCTGTAGCAGGTATCTGTTCCTGTTGTCTTAGGAAGTGTTAATTACTGTTCTATGTCTTCACTCAGAGACAAGCTCTGGAAAAAAGGGGAAGGAAGTCCTGGCTGTGGCGTGAGAAGGAGGCAAGAGACTCTGATGGGAGCTTGGTGAATGCCATGGGGCACTGTGTGTGTGTGTGTGTGTGTGTGTGTGTGTGTGGCCTTGACAGCCCTCAGAAAGGTTTTGCTTTTCACCAGCAGCGGTGCTTCTACCACTTAGTTCTTCTACTTGTCAGAAAAACTGGAGCCAAAAGTCTCAGGAGAATTAGACATGTTTCAGAATGTATTAATTTTCTTAGGTATTCTTGGATATATTGCCTCACTTTAAAATATCCTGGTGGATGCAGAATGTCTTCTATATCTAATGGAGTGGGACCATCAGTAAATAAAAACCTAAATTAAACAAGGATCCATGGCAGAACAGGTGAAATGGGAGCTTCTCTAATTGCAAAATAATTTCATCTTCCTGCACTGATTATTGAAGTATGAGCTTCATGTAATTATACATGACTGGAAACAGCCACAGCTAACACTCACTGTATTTGCCCAATTAAATTTTATAGCATTGTGTTTGAATACAGACAGTTACACTCATTAATAAAACTGTAGGTAGCAATATACATGAAGGACTTTTGAAAGGAAAGTTAGCACTTGCTCTTTCTTCTCAACCTGTTTTGTTTATTCTTTGGGTAGAGTTGCCTCCATACTTGCTTACTAGCCATGAGGCAGCCACCCCGTGAGACATGGTGATGTCCCTGCACGTCAGTGTGAAAGGGGACTCTTCAGAGGAAGGACTGTATGAGACTCCCATGCCCATGTATACACAGCACCACTGAGCGTTGTCCACTGGGAAGATCTTACTGTCAGACAGTTTTGGCTTGAGTTTGTAACAGAAAAGAGGACAGAGTCTTTCAGAAAAAAAACCCCAAAACACTAGCCCATCAGACCAATAGAAAAAACCAGTAAGAACACACACCTGAGAAAATCTCAACGATTCCTAAATATTTTTTTAATTTTATCTTTCTGCTTCTTCTATCATCCCATAGTCTCAAAAGTCTGGTTTCTTCACAAGTCTTTTAGTAGGTAGCTGCACACACAAGCACACAGACAGAGGTTGCAAAAAAGGAAAAGTCTATTACTCTTTTAACCTCATGCTTTCCTTCTCTGTTCAGAGTTATGAACTCTTTTTTTTTAACATCTTGCTCTTTTAATATAGTTCTTTTTGATATTTAGCAAGAAAGTTACTTTCTTGACATTCATTCTTTATCATTGAAGCTGACTGCATAGCACATATGACCCTCAAAAATACAGTGTTAAATATTAATGTGATTAAAATTATTGAACAGAGAGAAAGCCTGCATTGCACATTTCTTTTGCACTTCTACCAAAGATGCAATGTATGCCTGATATTCACTTAATGAGCTCCAAACTCAGTGAAAGAAACTAATAGATTCTATGAATTCTTTGTCTGGATTGTTTTTATTTCCTACAATATGAAATCTTATATTAAGAACCAATTTTCACAAGATTCAATCAACAACATGTATTTACACAATTTGCCATCAGTTTGACATTACTTGAGAAACCTATAACTGGAGGAAATTTTGTCTCAGGAAAGGAGCTGGAGGTGGTAAGTCAGGACAACAAAAGGTATAATAAAAGCAATCTGTTCCATATCATCTTGTCTTTTCAGTGAGGTCTATGCCTTCTGACCCTGCACTCCTTCAACCACACAGCATTTTATGTGTTGATTAGAGGCTAAGGCTCTATCAGAGCCTGTAATCATGAGCCTTCACTACTACAACAAGAAGCTTAAGGCTAGAAGAGAGAACCTCAGAGGGAGGGTAAAAGGATCCTCCAGCTCCTAGCCCTCACAAATAAACTAGTTTTAAACTAGATATTGTAGAAATTGTTGTATATCAGCCTCTACCTCTTAAAAAGCTCACATTCACTGCAATCTGTGTGCTGGAGACATAGGACACAGTTGTTCTCAGCACTTCTAATTGTGCACACCTTACCATCCACATAGATAATATGTGCTCTCCAATTATGGGAATCAGTGGGATGGTGTTCACAGAGATGTCTATGATGGCAAGAACTGTAGGAATTCAGCTATGATTGGGAGAGCTGGAGGGGTGCAGGAGTCATCCACCCCATGTGATAGGACACAAGCCAGTCCTACTCCCGGCCTCACTGTGTTCACAGGGAGAGAAGCTCCAAGGAAGGAGCTCTGCTTTAAGCTCAACACCCTGCGAATGGCATCCTAACCTCCATTCCTGTGGGACCTTGCACTTGGCTGTTTTGAACTTGAGCGCGTTTGCACAGGCCTGTCTCTTAAGCCTGTCTAGGTCCCTCTTGATGGCATCCCTTCCCTCCAGCAGGTTGACTGCACCACAAGACTTGGTTTCATTTGCAAACTTACTGAGGGTGCACTCAATCCCACTGTCATTGTTACTGACAAAAATGTTGAACACCAGAGCCCAGAGGGTCACTCATCACTGGTCTCCACTTAGACATTGGCCGTTGACTATCCTTATCTGTTGATTATCCTTATCCACTGAGTGCTCCACCCATCAAATCCATATCTCTCCAGTTTAGAGACAAGGATGATGTGCAGGACAGTGTCAAATGCTTTGCACTAGTCCAGGTAGATGATGTCAGTTGCTCATCCACCAGTACTGTAGTTCTCTCATGGAAGGTCGCCAATTTCATCAGGCACAATTTGCCATTAGTGAAGCCATGTTTGCTGTCACAAATCATCTCCTTATTTTCCGTGCATAACTTCCAGGAGGATCTGCTCCATGATCTTGCTGGGCCTTGAGGTGAGTTATGTGTTCGTACTTGACATGACAACAAAGAAGCATGGTTTAATTTCTAGTTATGTTTCTGAGCAATAAAATAAAACCATCAATGCTGTAAGTGGATAAGAATTAAAAAAACCAAAACCAACTAAAAAGCTTTTGACTGTCAATGTGCTCACATGCACAGAACCTCTCTGACCGCATTTGCATTTAAACTTAGCCTCACTGATTTAATGGTAAGTACACTTATCTATGCTGGCAGAGTACTAAGTATATGTATAAATAAATACATGTTATTATAAGAATTCATATCAACCTTATTTTTTTAATACCCGACATGTATATATTATCCATAAATTGAAATAGTTATTATGCAAAAAAGGCCAGGCTTAAAGAAGTCTGAGTTACTTTTGTGATATCTGAAATCTCAAGACAGGCTTACAGAAGGCTTTGACTTAGTCTTTTGACTGCTCATTAATGGGACATCTGTTACACTAAATGGAAAAGAGGAGGATCAGAGTCTTTCATCACACCTGGGTAAAGCTATATTTTACTGAGCTTATTTTATCCCGTGGACAGATGTCAAATAAAAACAGAGAAAAAGAGTTAAAATTCTGACTGTGTTGTTTCACACTGCTTTTTACTTAAAATTTCCTTAAAATGAAAGAAGGCACCTGAATATATCTGATGACCAGAGGAAGCAGACGTTCTCTTTACTTTGTTTTTTTGGTATACTCTGTTTAGAACATTGCTGATCATGGCACTAGAGAATATTTCACAGATTCTAGCTGACTCATCCTCTAGCTGAAGCTGATCAGGCCTTTCTGTCATTGTTTTCTACTTCCTTTTGTGCGAGTTCCATCTTTAAATGTTCAAAGAACATGCCCCATTACACTTGATTACTGTGAACATCTTGCAGTCTCCTTTCAGAAGAAAGCAATGAAAATTTTACCTTACAAGGCAAGAACAGGAAATAAAAGGCTGTTAAAAAATAGAAGAAGAAAAGAGACAGGAAAAACAGCCTCAGTAACATAAGTACTACATAAAATAGCAAGAACGCAGCAATGTCATTTTAAGTTATGATTTAGACAAATATGAGTCATTTGCATTTTCAGCCTTAAACATGCAATTTCTTAATCATAGTTTTTTTATGTGATTACAGCTGCAAAAGCTGCAGTGGCTGTTTTTTTTTTTTTTAAATTTTCTTTTCAGCTAACTTCAAATAGACTTAGGGGAAATTTTAAAGATAAGAATTTGTGTTTGGCTTTGATCACTAAAATGTTTATTGTAATGCTTTTCAAGACTGTGTTAGATAACAGTGCAAAGCTTCCCACTGACATGTCTTTTCAGCAAGATGTTTTTACTTGGAAGAATTTAATCCTAAATTTTTAGTCAGTTTTATCAAGAGGAGAGAAATGTATGATTTCCCACTCATCAAGGGAATATGCAAATATTACACATTTTCATTTTCTCTGTATCTTTCCTAACTTTGTTAGGAAATATTTTCTATGCATCACGTCCCTCCTGATAAAATACTAGATTGGTACTAGATTGCTTTTTGTTCCTGAGACAAATGGTGAAGTTCTTCAGCAGTGAAATAAGATTTTCACTGTTTCAGTGTGCAGACTGTGCTGAGTGGAGGGCAGATAATTGAAATAAATGAAGTAGACCTGGAGTACATATGACTGACTGCTGGCTAGAAGCCAAGAGAGGCAGCACCTAAATTCTGCCCAGCTCCCGAAACCCAACCATCTCTGGACTGCAAAGTTCGCATCTTCATTACCATTTTAACTCGAGTCTAGAGTGTGCTTTTGAAACAAATCTGATCGTGACCGTTTAGTGTGGGTTTGTTCACACATATAAAAGCAGGTTCAGAGAAATGGGTTCCTCTCAGGTAAAACAGGCCAGACGGTTCACTTGCGTGCTCCTGTCACTAACACACATCCAGTCTGTGGGAATTGATTCCAGGCAGTCTGATGGAGAAGTCCGAGAACAAGTGTAGTGTGGATGTTGGATCCTCAGAATTATCTCTTACTCTGGTTGCTTCTCGCGTCTTGCTGCTACAGATTCAGCCAAAGTTAGTACAAAGTTCATGTTCAACAACTCGGTGAATACCAAAGAGAGAGAAATTTTCAATGATATGTATGTATATATGAAATATTTTTTATTATGAAAGTAGACTTATATTTTAAATCTGCAATTTGGCTAATGGCAATGATTTTGCTACAGACGTGGAGCCAGCTGGGAGTCAAAGGAGTTTCACCTGAAATATTGATGGCAGAGAAACCGAGGGATATCGTCATGAAGAAGAATAATTTGAGTTTTTATTAGATTAATTTATAGGCTGTGATTGTGAAAACTGTCCAAAGCTTGTACAGTTAACACATTGTACAGGTACAGTTTCACCTTCCTAAGGACACTTTATTCTAGACGAATAGTTTCCAATTTTTTTCTACTATTACACTGTCAGAAACCTTGCTACAAAAGTTAATTCTAGCCCCACAATGGTTTCCAGATTTATATCCCATGTTCAAATTGAATATTTTGTTGACTATCCTGCCACAGCCAAAGACAGAAACCCCACCAATGAGGTTACCAATGGATTGAAATGCTAAATGGCATTATCAGCATTATTCAAGGTGAAGAAAATGTGCTAAAAAGTTGCACTAATAAACAGGAAGCATATGTTTGCCTAAAGCAAACACAATTTTTACTGCTTACAGAAGTCACGAGTGTGTGCAAGGAGTCTCTGAGTCTTTTGAATGTTTTCAAAATGAGCTGAAGCAGCTAGGTAATAGTCTTTGGCAATGCTAAGAAGAGGAAATGAGGAGAGAGTCCATAATCTTTAAAAGTATCACTCCTCAAGTATCTTAAAAGAGAAGAAATGAGGATTGGCTATAACTGGGTCCTGTGTGTTAGCATAGGTGCAATTGCAGGCAATATTATTAGCATACAAATTGATATTGTCCAAATGCACTTGTTTGTTTGGAGATAATGGCCAGGACACTTTGCAAAAGAAGAAAAGCTTATGTTCTAACGTAGCAGAGGAAGCACATAAGCAATTTACACTGTAAAAACATGCTGTTGCAGAAATGTGACTAGCAAAATGATCAATTTGTAAGCAATCTTTATGTTGTTTTGAGAAATCTTTGAGTACAATTGCTTCGTTCATCAGTCCAACATTGTTTTGTGTTAAGGCACTTGTTTCTCTTGAAAGGTTAGATTTTGACACACTGTCAGAAATCATAGTATCAGAGAGGTGGATCAGTATATAAATGCTGAAATTAAGACTTGTTTTTTAAAATTTTCAATGGTGAAACGTTAAGGTCTATATCCATGACATAAGGAACATCTGCAGATCCTCATTTCACTGATGCACAGTCAGAGCAGCATCTCCGCCCAACAACAAGTAATATTGCTCATCCAAAAGGCAGAACCTTAAGAAAACAAAGTCCTAAATCAGCAGTTGGAAGTTCTGAGTGTACCTTTCAAGCACTGAATTAATCTTTAGTAACCAATTGGGAGAGGTTCTGTGAGACTTTTCAAAGTCCTACATTTTAAACATTGGACATGTGTCAAAATATCGTAAGTAGCTAGAGGGTGCTTCTTCATCAAAGCCATTGTTGGCATGAGATAGATGTCTCTATAGTTGAACAAAAAGCATGGGACTCTGTCTTTCCTGGAACTTTGTAGTGTGAAGAGGGTACTGCTTCAGAGTGTTTATAAAAACAGTAATGTGAGCTCTGTTAGGCATCCAGTTAGATGTAAAAACATAAACCATGTGTGAACATTATCTCGGTAATTAAATTATTAAGTAAACGTTATGTAAGGTGGGGGGAGGGTGTTGTTATTAATGCTTATATTAAATTTTGAGAGCAGAAAGCAGCCAGGTGCCTTTATTTCCCTTCAGGAGATGATTATCTCTTGATAAATTCCCTTCAGTGGCTTTATTGCAATTTCTGGAACAGGTGTATTATTAACAACACTGTGTTATTCTATATTGAAAAAGATAGAGTTCAGCAGGCTGAACAGAAGCAGCAGCAGAGCTTCATAAGCCTCATGGGTCAGTGTTACCACTTCGACTGTTAACCAAGACTCTTGCCTTGCCTATTTATGTGTATAATGTGGATTTCTAAGTTTAATTTTCAGAGTATATTCTGGTGGGTAAATCTTGCTGATAATTTAGTTAAGGTTAGGAAATTAGGCTAGAAGTCAAAAATAGTCACCTTCTCCTAATTGTCACCCACACCTAGTGGCCCACACAGGTCTCTGTTCAAAAGCAGCTGTAAATTGGACTGCCCAGGAAGACCAGGAGGTCTGTGAAACAAAGTATGCAGGTATGTGGGGTACAGGTTTCAGGAAAAACAATTGGCCTACATCTGATGAGGCAACAAAAGCCTTTCTAGCCGGACAAGCATCATGGCTTCAGAGCCCTCTGCTCCTGTTGGATACATGATCTAGTCTTCCTTCCTTGTACCTGGGAAGATCCTGGTGAATGGAGAAGTATTGCAGGAGGAGGAAGATAGAGCAGGAGGTTTCTTTCAAGGCAGAGGAGAGTTTATAGAAAGGTGCCTGCTTCTCTCAGTGTTACAGTGTAACTTCAGAGAGGCAATGCAGCTTCTGTGGCATAACCATTTTATATTTCCCATCCTGGCATCAGGGAGCTGCTCTGCAAAGCCCCCTTTCTAAAAGAGCACTGGGGCTGCATAGTTATCTCAGGTACAGATGCCAGCAGGTACATATCTCATTTCTGGGCAAAACTAGGGGTGTGATTTGTTGTGCTCTGCTGGGCATTTAATCCTGATACAAAAGGCACAGAGTTTGTTTGATTGTGTTTTGAAGAATATTGCAGCGTTTCTCTCTTCTCACCAAAGAGAGAAAAACAAACGCTGAAACATTTTCCTGACATAGGTTAATCTGCTCTTGTGTATTGACATGATCTATTTTCTTCCGTGTTTAGTGAGTATGTGTATGCAGATTTGCACATATATTAAAGATAAATCTGAAAAAATTGTTGCTATTTTAGTTTTAATTTATATTCAAAGACAAGAGGCACTGCTTCTCTGCGATAGTTATATTTCAGCTATTTGAAGCCAGCTGACAGCCAGCTGTGTATCCACAGCCTCTCAAGGGTGTGATTATTTAATGATAAAACTCATTTTCCTCAATGCTGATGATTACTATTGCAAAAATTATTTTAACATAAACCGAAGTGGTGAATTTTTGAGCTGTCGGAAGGCAGGGTTGGTTACTTAGAATATTGAGCAGCCTTTTCAGCTGAACTGTGGAAAGTCCCATAAAATAACAATACCTGTCAAATGCTAGGCTGAAGTCTAGAGTCCAATTTATCTTATAGTGGTAAATAGTCAGCCTAGCTGAAAAAGAAAAACTTCTACCATGCCACTAGCATCATAACTTTTTATTGCATATTCCTTAAAGGCAACAGTCATTCCAGGTCAAATAGGCTTTACAAGCACTACATTTGACATCCTCTGGGGCCAAGACTCTCACTGGGGAAAGACCTTCTCTTCACTCATGTTCAGAATGAGCCAGACATAGTCCCTTGAATGATAGAATCATTTATGCTGGAAAAATATTTAAGATCATGGAGTCCAATAAGACACAGAGGTGAAGGCTGCATGATATGGTGCACTTTGAATAGAACCTTAGAAAATGGAATGAAATTTTGAGGCAGAGATAAAAACTATTATGGTGATTCTTATGAGATATAAGCCACCTTCATATTGGGGAAAGTATTTGCATAAACCACTAACTTTATACTTCTCCTTGAGTTCTTTCATGAGTGGATACATTTCTGCTGTTGGAATGCCTACCAAGGACCATCCTGTCTTCAGCAGTTGGAAGGACAAAGGGAATGAATGACATCTAATTTCATATTCATCACCTGCCATACTAGATGTTATATACTAAAAAGGAGGAAAAACGCATTTTCAACTTTGTGCAATAAATTGTGCTTAAGGTAGACTGAAAACCAGATTTTTAGGGAAGACCTTTTGGCAAAAATGGAAAATTAAAAATACCTCTCATTTTTAATCACTTCTAAAACTTGTAGACATTGAGACAATTTATTTTGTTAATTTCTCTTTAATTTTTCATTTCTCATTTTATATATGATACAGTTGTCAAATTTGAAAAGACAAGATCTGCTTTAAAAAACATTTTGCTTTACAAATAAAATATTTTTTGTCTTGTTGAAGTAAAACATTTGATTTTGAAGAATTTACATTTTTTAATATTAAAATATATATTTTTATTTATGACTTTCTAAAAGTTTAATATTTGGATAAGTTTATTAAAAGTTAGAAAAAATACTCCTAATTTTTGTGTTCATTATCAGAATCCACAGAAGATGAATGGTTCCAATTGACGAAGGCAACATAAACCTAGAATACCACCATTCATCATAAGCATAGGTTTTCTCTGTAGGTTTTCACCACTCTGAGAGTCCTTGCAGATGGCAACTGATAGCAGCACAAATTTTTAAGGACAATGTTGTATCAGTATTTACTGTCAGATAGTTGTCTAAATAAAGCAGAATTAAAATTTCTAAATTTTCAGGTGTACTGCATAGAAAGAAGTAGCCATCTTACAATTAGAACCATGGGATAGAGCACGGGGTATAAAGGCTGTATCTGAGAGTTATTATTACCACCAGTTATTATGTAAATTATTCTTGCTCACAAACACACACACACTTTTCTCATCCCAATTTAAAACATAATTGCAGTTCTTGACAGATTGCCATTGAATTTTTTTCTCATAGAATGAATTAAAATATTGAAAGTAGAAAAAGATAGAATGGAACATTATGTCCTATTATACTAAAACTAACCCCTCCACCCCAAAACCACCCCCTGCTTCCATCCACTGCATCAAGATGGCTTATGAATGAACAAATCCACTTGGCACTTTACAAAATGAGGTTGTGATAAGTACATGAAAAAATAAAATCAAAGCCCTTTATAGCTGGCAGGATTCTGGCTTTTTAGCAATGAATTTAAATCAGGGCTGCAAGATCATGAAAGTGCTTCTAATTCTTTATAAGAAAAAATTACAATTTTCTGTTTCCTGACTGTCCTTTGTTGCTGTTGTACAAGTTTGTTAAAAATACTTCATCTTTTTCCCCAGGATGCTTCAGAGGTCAATAGCAGGAGTGGACAGAAAAAAGAGATGTCTCATTTGTCAGGAGGGTAGGTCTAAGGGAAGCTGTATAAAAGGATGCAGAGTATGTTACTTGAGAGACAGGAAATTCCTTTATGACTGAAGGTTGAAGTACAGGGCAGCAGAAGGATGCAAAATAGAGTAACATCCATCCCTGTCTTGAGGCACCCATGTTTAGGATCTCTAAGACTTGCTTCCCCTCTGCGTCCTTATGAGATCTGTTCTGCTGTTACATATTACTTGCTCTAGGAGAAAAGGAGGCTGGCAAGGTCTTACCACTGAGAAAGATTCAGGGAGTGGGAATATAACTCACCATCTTTAGGAAGGCCATTTTTATGTACTCTAGCAATTTAATTACTCTGACGGTTAGTCAATGCAATAGAGCCCTACACTGGTGGTAACTTTGTGTCAATGAAGAGTAGCTCTTTTTTTTCTTTATAAATTGCCATTATGGTATTTCTCTTCAGCTAACGATGAATGAACTTGCCCAACTTCAAACTCTCTATGTACTGAGTTTTTGGGAAGGTGAATTCTAATCCAGCTCTGAGCACTGTCTTGCCTTAATGGACATACTAAATCCCCATATTTAAATAAATTAAAAAACTGACTTTCATCTTGGATTGGCTAGAAAAGTTTCCCCTACACACATCTAGTATGCCTTACATTTATATTGTTTGCATTATACACTCCTCAATAACATTCAATACATTTTGTAGACAGTGGCTACCTATAGTAATTCCCCTCCTGAATTCTATCTTTAATGCTTTAAACAACTCCTCAGATTTCAGAAAGATCTCCCAAGAAATCATCTCTATTTTCTTTCACTTTCTATTACACATGTATGGAAATCCATGTTTACCACATTGATCTTTGCATCATACAGTATATTGCTTAGTGGTTTCTTAGGGTATCACATGTCCTGTAGTTGCTCCTCTGTACTCAATAGTGTAATATTCTGTCAACTTTCAAACTATCTGCAAATGCACTGTGATGACTAATTTTACATAAAGAAAAGACATGATCTAATGTGTCAACCTGAAAGGATCTTGTGAAGAATAATTTCAGACGTCTGCATACATTGAAGTGTTAAGAAAAATGTACTTCAGCCATTTAATGTGCATACAAATTTTCAAGACTGGCTTCTAAAAATGTGACTACTCAACACATTATATCCTCTCAACTTGTAATCTGAGTAATTCAGGTGTGTTTCTATTTCAGGTAGCAACAAAAGAAAGAGGAACAGTTAATAGAGGTAAAGAGAACAGAGAAAGCACTCTCCTCATAGTGATGCATTTTCAATTCTGGCAAGAAGAGCTGACCTGCTTTTTGCTATATCAAAATTTAATTTTGTATTTAGAATTTGCCAAGAGAATTTTAATTATGGTAAAGATTGATTATTTCTCATTAATGATTTGAGAAACTGGATTTTTTTTTTTGCCACTGCTTGCCATCTAAGATGTTGAAATTTGGGTTCAGTTGCCTTAACATGGACCTTTTATACTGGTTTAGACATTCACGTAGTGTCTCCACTTGCCTCTACCAAAAAGATGCAAGGGCCCCCTGAGTTCTGGTTAGTACCTGCTAACACTCACAGATGTCTCAGATATCTGGAGGAATCCAAATGGCACTGGGTATTTCTGCTAAGGGAGCTGAAACCTACTTTAGCCGCTTTTAAAATTCTAATTTGAAATGACTTCTACATATTTGCAAAAGCTATTGAGTTTTCTTGAATGGTTTGATATGGGCATTCACTTTATTGCTTTATATCTGGAAACTGTACTTGTGCCTTGTAACAGACCTCTTATATTAATATTTTCCCTGCTTAATACTTTGACATTAAAGATTATTAAATTCACTGTAACTCACAAGTGACATGAAATTTTGGGGTATGTTGTTTACAGTAGGAATTATCCAGCCAGGACTCAAAAACTACACAAGGTGCCATTGGTGGTTTGTGATATAATTCCTGGTTTGTCAGCTACATAAATGGTTCTATTGATTAGTTTCTAAAAACCTAACTTAAAATGTAGAATTTTAAAAGCATAGAAAATATATATATAAATATGATTTAGACTAGTATCCAGGTTTCATTGTGCTGGGTGTTTGGAAAACACCACACCACGCTATGAAGCATACAAATACTGAGCTCCATGCTGACTGCAAAATGAATAAGTGTGCAGTTGACACTGTCTTTAGCTGGCTTAAACTAAATACTGACTAAATACTGACTAAAAACTGACTAAAAACTTTTTGCAAGTTTTTGCATTAATGAAATTAAAGTGCCTCATCTGTGTGAGAAGAACTGTGAACACAGTAAAATGGAAATTCTGAAATGAGAATTTTGGGCTCAGACAGTATGGAGATGAGTAGCAGCATAAAATCTTAAATCTGAACAAATGTTCAAATATTCCCCCAGTACACATTTACAATATTTGCAACTAGTCATCCATTTTCTACCAAATGCTGTGCTATGGAAATCAAACAAAAAAACTATAGTAGAGAGGCTAATTAATCATAAATGAGTTTCATATTAGAAGATTTTTATTAGCCCTAAAAGACTACAGTAACAGTTCCACCCTAAGTACCTTATTCATACAAGAATATGAAATGTCTACCAATTTTTTGATTTTTTAAAACTGATTGTAGTGTTTTATACTATAGGAAAGACACAGACTAACCTTCTCAGAGGCCAACTCCATACAGTGACCAAACCTTGAAGAGGTGTAATTTTGGTAGACAATGTCATTTGTGTTTTGTTTCTTGTAAAGTTTATACCATGCACATACCTTATATTTTATTAAAATACTAGAGAAACACAAAAATGGTTATTAATGGGGATAAAGGAGTAATTTTGATAATGGGCTTGGGCTGTAGTTTGCTATCAAACAGTAGTATGCTATCACATGCAGATTGAGCTGCACAGAAACATAGTCTTGGTACTTACTGTATTACTGATTTCTGCATTACAAAATGATTTGTTTTTTTTTTCTGAAAACATTATAAATGCACATGTTTAGACCTACTAAGAATTCTGTACTGTCTTGCACAGTTTTTCTGTCCTTAAAGATCTAGTATGTACGAGTATCTGAAGTATACGAACATTTGAAATCTTTATTACGGTATTTAGGGTATGAGGGAAAAGAAAAATTAACATGCAGATCATCACTCAGACTGTGAGAGAAATTTGTATGATAATAAACTGGGAGAAGAAAGAAGCCAGCTTGGAATCTCTCCTCATTTCAAAAGGTTTCAATTGCTTCAAGAAATAACTGGAATATTTAGTGAGTCAGTGTTACGCTACCTGGACCAAAACAGTTTAATGCTGGTCCACATGTTATTTGTTAGGGTGGAACAGTTTACACTGTTTTAGGTGGTGCAGTGTTCTTTCCAAGGGATATTTACTTCTATTTCTCCTTTTTTAGGTGCCAAAAAAAATACCTTAAAAATTAAGCTTGTGGAATGAGCCTATGCAGGAGAAAAACCAGAGGATGAGTGAGGAGACATTAAGAAAGAAAGGTGACTGGGGAGTTGCTTAAATGTTTAGCTGCTCTTTGCTTACTTACTTTGTTGATTTATTCTACATCTGTTTAAACGTTTTTTGATTTTAAATTTTTCAAACTTAAGAACAAAAGTGTATGGCCCAGTGTCAATGGAAGGGTATTTCTGAGAAGATTAAGTTAATTTACATGAAAAAATATGTCAATTTATAGTACAAATCAGAAAGATTGTATCTGGAAAAAAATTACTTCTGTGTCATACTAGTTATAGATGAGCTTTAGTGGAAAATTTGTATGTTCATTTGAAAAGGATCTTGCTTTTTGCCTTGGGCTGCTGGATGGTAATTAGAATAAAAGGTGTTCCTGCAATGGGGCCAAATACACTACCAAGGCTGTACTGCACAGTTCCCATAGAGTGCAACCCCTAAGCATCAACTTATATTTTCCAATTAGGACTAATGTTCCCTTACGTGTGGCAAAAGTATAATCAGTCATTTCTCTCCTGGAAGCATATGGATAGAAGCCATCACTGAAATGATATATATGTGTACAAATGTAAAACTTTGTAGTTCTTTGCTATGATTGAGTAGATATAGATCTATTTTTTTTTTTATTTAAAAAACTCACATGAATTATTTAGGTTTCATTATAGTATAGCATAAGGTTTAGACTATGCAAAACTGTTGGCTGCTGAGTAACAAAGAAGAGATATGAAGAAATAATGAAAAAAATAAACTTACTAAACGATCCATAGCTTTTCATGTATAACTTGCAGTATAAAAGGTTAGACAGAAGGCTGGAACAGAGCAGCACTGGTTCCTGCAATGTGTGAGTCCCAGCTAAAGACTGTCACAAAATGTCTGGGCTGAGTATCTGAGTATGGAAGCAGTATTAACTCTCTCAAAGTACAGTATCTGAGCTTCTGGAAGCAGGTCATCTTACATTCTGTAAGATAATTTAAACAAAAACATTTTACATAATTGACCCTATACATACTTCTGTCTTTCCTTCCCTAGATGACCTTGGTAATGATCTCTGGATTCTCTTTGTTTCCAAGAGCCATGATAGAAATGGAATCATGTGACCAGCTAGGTGTGAAAGAGCCATCTTTCTGGAGGCTACTGTGTTTTACAGGAGCTGTAGTCATAAAAGCATTCCTGATCATCAGCTTTTAAATGTGAAATAACTTGTTATGTAATTTCAACAAAATGCTTTTTACGAGACACAATAGGTTGCAGAAAGTAAATGCAAATGCACATGAAAGAAAGCAGATTGAAGACTTCCTTGATGTCGGCAGGAATTAGGCCTGGAGATCTTCTTAGAAATGACTGATAGAATAATTAAATATATGAGGTAGCTATTGCATAATTTGTGTGCATTATGTACTGTTTTGCCTCAAATCTTATTCTTCACAGAAAGTGCTATGTCTTGTTTATTACCTCTTTCAATGGAAAATATCAAAAAGTCTTGTAAGCTTGTTTTCCCAGGACTGTAGATCTACTCTTTTCTTTGCTGCTGTCTATTTGATTTCTTTTATGCATTCCCTTGGATGTTTCTTTTGCCTTCCCATGACTCGCCCTTACTGAAGGATTCAACTGCTTAGCCTCCTAGACCTCTTCCTAAGTTTAGTGCCACAAAATTCTACATGCCTTGAACCTAAATTACAGCAAACCAATTTCAGACTTGTTGTATAGGGATAGTGCACTTTCTCTGGCTGCCACTTCAAATGTTCCTTATCAATCTGTTGTACATCTGTTTCCTCATCCATAAAATACAGATAAAAATGGCAGTCTTTTGTTTTATTTTTTAAACCAAAAAGCTCTAATGTAGTAGCAATGTGTAGGGGAAAAATGAGGTATATATGCTTAAATTTCTACTACGTCCATCTCATGCATGAGATCCTTGATACCATTCTCACTCCCGCCCCCTATATTCTTAAATCTTATGCTTAAATTTTATAGGTATGATTAAATCTTATTTGTAACCTCTTGTCTCATGCCTTTTCTAGTTCCTGCATGCATCTGACCCTTCAGCTATGCTTCTTAAGGACTGAGATGCTGCACTTTTCCCATGATAAATGTCTATCTATATTACCTGAAAATATGCTTAGTTGCAACAAAAACCTTGTTTCTTTGTTTCTAGGGTTTGCAATATTTCTTGGATTAGAATTCTAAGCAGAGCTAATTAATGCAGTCTACAACAGGGTATTTATATGTGTAAGTGATCTGAAAAATGTTAAATAAGTGCTTAACATTAACCACTACAATGGGATTGCTCAAAGTGCATGAAGTTAAACATAAACAGGATGTTGGTGTGACTGAGGCCACTGATCAACACACTGTAACTGGTTAATCTTGGCTGGACGCCAGGTGGCTACAGTTGCTCTCACACCCCTCTCCCCCTCCCAGACAGGCAGAGAGAAAAGTATAAGATGAAGAACTCATGGTTTGAGATAACGTAGTTTAGTAGAAGCGAAAGAAAAGCTTGTGTGCACAAAAAGCAAAGCAGAAATCCAATATCTACTTCCCATCGGCAGTGATGTCTGGCCACTGTCCTGGGAAGCAGGGCTTCAACACACATAGTTCTCAGAGGGCAGCCTCTGAAAACAATGAATGACCCCCTTCCTGCTCCTTTCCTTAGCTTTTATATCTGAGCTGACATCATATGGTATGGAATATCCCTTTGGTCAGTTTGGGTCAGCTGGCCTATTTGTGTCCCCTCCCAGAGTCTTGCCCTCGGTTGGGGAAGGAACATTACAATTCCTGTGTTGTGCTCAGCAGTAGCCAAAACACTGGTGTGTTATCAATACCCTTCTAGCCACCAATGCAAAGCACAGCACTGTGAGGGCTGCTGTGGGGAAATGGGCTCCATCTTAGAGAGAACCAATACACACACTTTCATTCAGATGATGGTTCTTGACCCTCTGAACAGCAAAGGCAGGTGGGTAAGAAGTTCCTTCTTGTCTTACCTCCACATGAAAAATGGTGTTTGTAAATGTGACAAGATTAATAACTCAGACATTATTATTGGTAATAAAACAGCTAAAGAATAACTAGAGGGAAGAAAAGGAGTTCTAGGTGGTAATGTGAAATAATCTGTAAGAGTTTGACTAAAATAAGATGTGGCTATATGCCTTCTAGCCTTGAAGTTTGTTTGTGCCAACAATGAAGTCAATTGTCCTAGAGAAAAGAGCAAACTCTGGTGACAGTGTGAGTGTGCTGCTGCCTGCGCTCACCCAGGACAGCCCATTGTCTACTGATAGCTTGCTTCACATGTGGTTTGTAAATGAACACTCAAAGATCTGATGTTTGGAAATCCAGTTGAAAATTAATGTTTCATCCAAAAACCTAAACCAGATGGTACTTGGCCAGTACTGCTGTTTGGAGCATTTCAGTGTGTAAGTAGCTGCCCAGTTTCTTTTGCTGAGTGTCCTCTTCTGATTCAATAAGCTATAATCCTCTTTTTAATGTTTGGACAAATCATTCGCCGAAGTCATGGCAGGAGGCTGTGATTAAATGTGCAGTTCTACACAGCTCCAAGAATCCCTAAAATACCTGGCTGAAGCTAGAGTCTGATACAACCAGAAGCTGTGGGAAATAAAAATATATTTCTTAGTCTTAGTGACATGAACTAAATTAGAGCTCAGAAGCCAAACACCTTTGCTGGAGATAGTCTGATACCTGCTGATGCCAGTAATTGCACTTACTCTGCTAAAATAAAAATGATCATTGTTACTGGCAACTTACTCTGAGATAGCAGCTCTTGCAAACAAAGGGCTTGATACCAAGGTAGCATGTGTTAATGTCACGAGATTATACGCATGATTTCTCTGGAGGCTTCAAGCAGATATCAGACACCTGGCACGTGTCCCCTGTGCAACATCTGAAGGAAACTATTTTCCTGCTTTATTTCTATGATGGACTACTTCATTATGGGTTTGGGTCATACTCTACATTCTTTGGCTGTAGCCGGTTTGGATACCAGTGTTTTGCACAGTAACGAGTTCTTTGCCGGATCTTTTACTTTAATTGTACATAATTTGTTTTAGTACAGAAAAACAGAGGTTTGAGCAGCTTTGAGCTGGAAATGTTGATAGAATACTGGAAGAGTCTTTTACCTTGTTAAAAAGGTCTTTGGAGACATGTTACTCTTAACTTTAGTTTAATAGTTCAGACTTTGGTTGATATGTGCACTTAAATATCTTTGGAATACTGCAGAAGCTGATGAGATTTTTGGAGACAATGAATGTGTTCTAGCTCCGTAATAATTTCAGTTTGCTCAAGGAACAAAGGCTAATATAGGTAATATCAAGAATTTTACAGCAGCCTGTATCATACTGCAGCATGCCAGGAGGAGAAGAAAAGCCCACATACCATGAAGCAGATGTACACAACTATGTATACAGAGCTGTGACTAAATCTTCAAGACAAGCTGCAGCACTATATTTTTCTTCATCCCTTACAATGTGCTGGAGAAGGATGCCTTCAAGGCACTGTGCATAACAGAACTCAAAGAGGGATGAACACGTATTATCCCCAGCCTGATATACTTCTGTGGCTGTGTTCACCCTCCCTGAGCTCAGCTGTCCCCATGCTTGGTCCTGGAGGTGATAGTGCTGCCTTATCTTCAGGGCACTCTGCTGGCTGCTTCCTCCTGGGGACATCCCTTTTTCAGGCTATTCATGGGATTTCTAAACAATGTAATTTACTACCACATAGCTGTATAATAACAAATAAGCTATTGTTAAAAAATTCTTAAGTTTTTTATTGTTGTTTGTGTGAGGATGGAAAAGAGACTTTAAAAATACTGCTGGTATGAGGGTTCACTTGCCATTGAAATACCACAGCGATATCACTTATCACTTATCACCATCAGGATCTGCTACTGTACTTTGTCAATAAGACTAGAATAAATAACTGTTGCTTTATCCCCTGATCTATTGTGTCTTAGCATGATTGCAAGTAATGATTTTATTATTTTTCTCCTGGAAATTATAGGCTGTGTAGAACTTACTTTGTATTAGTTTTTTTGTAAAATACAACACAGTGGAGAATTTATTCTGGAAGGAGTTCCTAAAATATTGATGGAATGCAGTAGCACCTTTTTTACAGACTTTGCCTTTCATTGTTCAAGATAGGAATGCTGCATTGTGTTGGTGTGATTTAAAAGAATCATGAGGATGTTTTCTTCTTGCCTGGTTTTTAAATGTTTAATATGGAAATAGAGTGGTTCATATAGAAATAACTACCCTAAAATATGTACTGTTACTCACTATACATTTGTCCTTCCTGATGTTAAAAACTGTGAATATATAAAGCTACCAAGATGAATCCTATTTATTGCTCACTTTTACATGTGCAAATACATGCAGTTCAAGATCTACTATAAGCAGCTGACAGCTGGTAAAAATAACTCTCAATTTAAGACTCTGTTGCTTACCTGCCTGTGAAACTTCTGTAAAAGTTTATGCTGAATCTTATGATTCCACAGAGATGTTTTTCAGCTTGATAATGAAACAGAAGATAAAATGCATAAGATGAATCCCTTCTTGCTGACACAGAGCAAAGTGTGCATATATTAAAATGGTAAAAAACCTAGTCTTAAGGCTTCAAATTAAGAACAAAATTTGAATAATTCTGAAAAATTTGTGTAGGAGTGGGAACGCTGGATATTTACAAATATATTTGTGATATTTTTAACACAGTTGTGAAATGTTACCTTCAGGTAGAAAGAAGCTATATTGTGCCCTGTTTCTATTTACCCTCTCTGCCCATGTTTGTGGTTCAGTCCATGGGGAACTGGCAACCTGTGATACATCTGCAGGCCACATTTTTTCCTCATGTCAGCCATATCCAGCCACAATTTTTCTGTAGTTTTATTGGGTAACATTCAGTAATGCATTCATTTTGGCAGGTCCGCTTCAAAATTTTGTTCAAATTTCAGCAATAAAAAGACTCCTCATCCATGGTATAGCTCATTATTGCTGGCTGTTTATGTTGTCTCAGGTTTTGCTAGACAAAGAAACTGCATGCACTACACTGAGCACTGAATGAATCAGCTTGTATATGTTTATGCAGAATAAGGCCTAATATGGTTATAGTGTTGCTTTTGAGTCAAAAGACATCAAAGTAATGGTACAATAAAGTTACTTCAGCCTTCAAAAGTGCTTTTATATATGATTAAGATAATTTATATCAGAGGATTATCTTCCCTCTGCAGGTAAGGTTTGTAGATAGGGCTGGAGGCGGTGTTGGGAGTGGGGACTGTACCAGTAGATACTTAGACTAGCTGCCCTGAGTGCCAGTTCTTGTTTGTCCCTGGTAAAAGCTTGTACTTTTTGGATAACAACTTCATCTGAGCTTCTGTGCAGAGGGGTGGATATGCTCTGTGTGGTGGTTTGCTTATAATCCTCTTCCACTCAGACTGTTGTATAACCACGCCATGCTGACATCAAACACTTTTAAATTTGTAAAGATGATGGTAGACATAATTCTGGACATAAAAATGAGATCTTTTAAATGCATAGAATGCACATGAAATGCATAAAAATGCACTTCTATCACTAAAGATCTCTAAGAATATGGTTTAGAAAACTCATGTGACAGTCAGAGGAAAAGTGAATTTTGTATTCCTTTTCATAGAAAACATGATGAGAGGGAAATGGAAATCCTCGTTTGCCAGCCAGCTTTCAGAGGCATTGCATTTTCTTCCCCTTTAGCAAATGTGTGGGAAGGAGGCATTTTCATGGGGCTTACAGAGAAGCACTTGGCACTCGTACTAAGGATGAAGTAGTTAAAGGCACACCAGCATTTAATGGGGCGACTGTTTCAAGCAGCTCTGCTTCTGTATTTGAAGAATTCAGTGGTATCAGAAGCATCTTGGCTGCCTCAAGCTTTTTGTTAGGTGCTCTGTGCTAGGAGGCTTAAACTGACATATTGTGATAGTGCTTTGCCCTCCTGACCTTCTTAAGGTTTCATGGCTGTAGAGGCAAAGTGATTTACAGCTCTCCTATAGCCTTAAAGCATTTTTATGCATATAAAACTTGAACTGTTGAAGTGCAAAATTGGCTGAGCTCTAAGCCAGTTTTACTCTACATGCATAATAGTTTAAGCAGTTGAACATAGTCAGAGGTTCCTGTTGAAGTGTCTGCAAAATTTCTGTGGTTGGCAGATGTCCTGTGCTTTAGTCTAGCTTTTGCTGGCCATTTTATGTAGCCTGACATAACTGCAAGGATACCGTGGCTTCACCAGGAGCGACAAACAAATCTGCTTGTTTGAAGGCTATCATACTTTTTATTTGTTTTAGAGCTCACTTCCATAGATATCTGCTATCTATGTATGAATGTGGATATCAAAAAACCTTTTCTCTGTGAGCCAGTGATCAGGGCTAAAACCCTCAAAATTTGCTTGTGAAAGATATTGGCCATGTTGAACTTGGTGTGCCTTGAAAAAGGTGTGTTTCAAACAACTGGAGCTATGGATTAAATTCTTTCTTTCAGTTGCCTTGATAGTTTATTGACTCAGGAATTTACATAAGGCAGTTTGGTAGCTAGCAGTGCAGAAGAAGGAAGATGGGCTTCCTGAGGAGCAGAACAAATATTGAACCAGAGATCTGAAAGCAAATGATATTATTTCTAAGCTTATCACCACTACTTCCATGATCAACAAGAATAAATGTGCAGATGACCAGATAAGAATTCTTTCCTTTCATATGCACTAGTCATTCCTTATGATGGCACTTGCAATGTAGTATCAAGACTAGTCCAAGTAAGTGTTTTTTATTTGTTTTTTAGTTAAGTAATGAGCAGAACAGATTCTCCATGCCCACAGAATGATGTTGAGCAATGAAATGCTAGGTTTGTACAGGTGTTTTTCTGACAGTGCTCATAAAAGTGCTCAGATTTCTTCATATGAAAAGCCATCAAGAGATACAGGAAGAACTAAAAAAGAAGCAAGAGTGACAAATATTTGTTGCCAAGCAAGGGTTAGTGGTGAGTCAGCAGATGTATTCTGCTAAATTATGAAACAAGATGAAGCTTGTACAGCTTTCAGACAAAAAATGCTTCATTATATGATTGACTCTTCTTTGCTTTTATTCCTCATCTTTTACATTAATAATCACATATAAACTAAACATTAGGACTGAAATATATACTATGGAGTTCCATTCAACCTCATAGAAATATAAGTTTGGATGTCTGGAGCATCAAGAGAGAAGATGGTTGTAGATGTCTCATCTTCTTTCTCATTAGTCTTAGACTGCGTCGAGGGAGGTTTAGTTTGGATATCAGGAGAAACTTTTTCACAGAGAGAGTGATGGAATGGGCTTCCCAGAGAGGCGGTGGAGTCACCGTCCCTGTATGTGTTTATGGATACGTTGGATGATGTACTTAGTGACAGGGTTTAGATGGGTTCGACGGTTTAGACGTTAGATTGGAGTTGGATATGTTGTTAAGTTAGGTAAAAGGTTGGACTCGATGATCTCTGCAGTCTTTTCCAGCCTTGTTAATTCTGTATTAATTAGTGGTGGTACTTACATGACATTGGTGTGTCATTTAAAATTGGGATATCTCAGAGGGACTGGGCTCTGTATCTGTTCCATAGAACTGCAGCAGTCTGAGTGAGTATAGTAGAAGATCATTGTCTCTGTGAATTTAAATGTTAATGCTTTGTTATGGGTTTAACCTTAAGGTTTTCTAGGGGGGAGGGAGAGGGGGTTTTGTCTTTTAAAACTTTTTTCTGTTTTTCCTGAGGCGGGGGGGAACAGGCGAGGGCAGCTGGACCCCTGGTGCGGCACAGTGAGACCGGGAGCACAGTGAGTGGAGGTGGATGCCCCTACCCATTCCCATGGCAGGTCCCTGCAGTGGTGGCAGGCGCCCTCATGCTGGCGGTGTGCCGGCAGCCAGTGCCCCACAGTGCTGGTGGGCAGGGGCAGCGGGCAGTGAATGCCCCTGTGAGTGGTGCCGCTGGTGGACCCCAAGTGCCCGTGATGCTGTTGAGTCGGTGGTGGTGGCCGCCTCCTCTTGGCGAGAGCAGCCGCAGGCACTTCGCCAGGAACACCTTTTTGCCTCATGGTGAAATCTCAGAGAGGGGGTGGCCCCGGAAGGCCACCACGAGAAAACGCGAGAATAGGCACCCTATAAAAGGTGGAGGAAGGGAAGTTCTTTCTCTTTTCGGCTTGCTTTATGCTGAGAGAGGCACGGCTGCTCCTTCTTGGTCCCTTGCAATGCGGCGTCATCGCGGCTCGCTCTTCCTCGTCTCCCTCAGCACAGGCAGCAGCACAGTGTCACTGGGGTTCGGGCAGTGACAGCAGGGAACCACCCAGCAGCGACACGAATGTGGTGTCTTTCCTCTTGGGTCCTCTGGGATTCCTTTCACTGTCCTTCTCTTCCAGCACTCCTAGAGAGGGACCAGCACCATCCACAGGGCAGTCTTCCCTCCTTCCCTTGCTCCACAAGTCAGCAGCCAGCTCGGAGGAGCAGGTTGCTATTTTTCTTTCTTGTGAAATATTGTCAGGCCATTGTTTGTGGAGTTGGTTTATGCTTTTAGTGGGGTTCCATAGATTGTATAGCCTCCAGATAATAAACTTTTGTTGTCGTCTTTTCTATTGAATCTCTCTTCATTTGTAGCGCTCCTTAACGTGAAGTAAGCAAATGACCTTCCAATTAAGAAACGCACTAGACCTTTTAATTGTACGAATTCGTTTCCAGAATACACAGCTGATGTCTGTATCATGAGTTTATGGTTAATAAAGGAAGAATCCTCAATGTATTAGCAAAATAGAGTATACTGTTAGAAGGAGAGAAAAATGCCAACACTTTAGAAAAAATATTCTTGAGAATTATTATTATTTGAGGCTCTATATTTTACTGTATGATTGCTTTGCCTCTACCCAAAATTTTCAAAATTGTCTAGATTTTTAATATAATAGTTATAGAAGATGATTTCTTATTTATTTTAATTTCTTATTGAGTTAGGTGGAATGTTCAAGATGATGCTATTTGATTTCTGTCAAACATGGAGAAATTTTAAATGTCAAGGAAAATAACACCTTCTGAGCATGCAATCTGAATTTGTTACTCCTGAGTGTGAGAGAAAAGTAAAGCAGAAGGTTTAAACATTCCAGAATTTTGGACTATATTCCATATCATGACATTTTTAAAGGTGCAAATAGAGCAAGATGAATTAGTTCTTTGGATTGAAATGTGATATTTTTAATAGAGAACTGTAAATATGCCTGAAGGAAAGGCTGTGAGTACTAAGTATATGGCCAAAAGAAAAATCAAATCAAGAGGTGTTTTGACAAAGAAAATAATGCATTTCTCCTAATTAAAACATCAGATACTAGTTTAGCAGTGATGTAAACTTTACTTCAATAGGAAACATCTCTTTGAAAATTTTTTGTGATTGAGAAGAATATTTTTAGAATATGAGTGACTTTTACATGAAGTATACCAAAAACAATAGTGCGGATTTGAAGCTTCTTACGTCACATTTTTAAACTCACTCACAGAAGTATCTTATCTCTCTTTTCTTCCTAAAATTCTTGGCAATAGGAATATGAAAATAAATTAATTACAGTAAGGCTATTCTTAAGTTTCTAATATTGACATTTGTCAAATGTTAATGAGAACACTGATGACTTAAAAGTGATTGTGAAATAGAAACGATAATTTTAAAGATGGCTGACTCTTGTGCCCTCTCAGATGTTGGCGTTTCTGTTGTTTCTGTCCCACAGATGCATTGGTTCCTTGTGCTCAGGTCCAGCACTAAACACACAAAGAGAGGGTGAGGTCACACAGAAAATAAGAAGAGTATTTAAGAGGTAAATAGTACAGATGGCAAGTACAGGGCTTGGACAGACAGTGTGCGACTGGCCATGTTTTCTCCTGCTTCAGTTCATCCTCTGCGATTTGTTCTTCCCCTAGATGCCTTGATCCCTCTGTTTTCCCATCTTTTCCCCTTTCCATAAACTTCCCATAATAAATTTCACAGATTTTCATATCCCCTTGAAACATCTCATAAGAAATTTCATAGTCCCAAATACCCCATGAGATTGCTTTCATGGTAATATTGCTTCTCTCCTCTTTATCAGCTACAAATGTGTGTTGACTTTTTCCACAGCTGCCCTTAGTGATGCTTCCCAGTCCCACCAGCTGGTGACTTGAGAGTTGCCATCCTTGAGACATACTTTGTTGTCTACTGACCAATGCAATTTGCATGTCTGTGTGTTTAATTTTACCATTTCCCATCTTTGCCTCTTGCACTGAACAGCTGATTAGCAGGATTTCTTTACAAATCCAGTAACCTTAAACTCCCCATCTCCTTGCCACACAACTGCCAACAGAGCTTCAAAATGAAGCAAGCACCTGACCTCTGTTATTTCTATAATATGACAAACAGAGCAGAGACTTCAGCATCACTGATGAGATGGAGTTTCCAAAAGTGCTGTCAAAGTAATCTTGTGCTCTGCCCTTTAATGCAGTTAATGAGATAATGAAATTCTGCTGTAATCCAAGCAACTAAAATACAAAGGCTTAATTGAGGTCAACAGAGGACAGAACTTATAGAGCTGCTCCAGAACACCATTATTGTGAATGTACTAAGATGAAACATTTCCTATGAGATTGATGTATGTCTTTTATCCTCTGTTTACATACTGTAAATCCCTTGTCCCTACTCCCCGCCCCATGAATGTGAATGCCTCTGCCTTCTTGCAATCCAACCAGTTCCACTACGGTGTTCCTTACCTCCTCTGCAGTCTCATTTGCTCCCTAGTCACCATCTGGGAAAGGGCCTCAGGTTGCGAGTGCTTCCAGGATGCTTCTAGGTTGCACTTGTGCTGCTCAGCTGTGTATATATCTGGCTACTGTGTAGTTGCTAAGCTGCCACCAGGGCAAAGAAAAAAGGTAATTATTGAATTTGAGTGGCAAAATTTATGTTAAATGAGAGAACAATTTGTGCTGCTCTCCCCTGTTCAATTGTCTGTGCTCATGACAGTATTTCCTTTGAGATTGTACTCCTGTGGCAGATTTGTTGAAATAGGCTAACAACTTCAGCAGCTAAGGGGAAAGATACTGAGAGGCTTACAGAAAAAAGGGCAGGCACACGATATATTCACTTCCTTGAGAAGCTTAGCTAAAAGCATAAAACTATTATAAGAAATTTTGATATTCGGCATATGATTGACTGATTTTTCATGTTGAGGGTGAGGAGAAGTGCAAAGCCCTGAGTATTCAGAAAACATAACCAGAAACAAGTTTTTCCTTTTCTCATCTGTACCATTAGAAAGGAAGGTTTAGTCTGTGAGTCCCCAGCTAAGCAGGCAAAACCTGCACGCCGGGGTACAGTCCCCTAGAGCAGGCAAATCATAGCTGTAACAGTACATAAGAGCTGCATTGCATGAGACAGTCAGGCTGGAAAAAGAAGAGAGAGAGAGGAGGAAGCACTTATGCAAAGGAAAGTACAGATGAGAGTAATATAGGGTAACACTATCAACTTACCAAATAATTTCATAATAAAACTATGAAGTATAGTACACCACTTTTGGCGTGGTCACAGTCACCCCTATGCCTTTCCTCTCATCTGATTCCATCTGGGTCACAGTTAATTTTCTTCTTAGTAGATGGTGCAGTGCTGTGTTTTGAACTGAGTATAGGAATAATGCTGATAATGCATTGATGTTTCAGTTGTTGCTGAGCAGTGTTTACTCCTAATTAAGGACTTTCAGTGTCTCATGCTCTGCCAATGAGGAAGTTCACAGGGTCCCAGGAGGATGCATGACAAGAACAGGTCACCTGAACTATTCAGAAGGATGCTCATACCACAGAACATCATCCCTAGTATTTCATCTGCAGGGAGTTGGCTGGGAGGGGTCAATTGCTGCCTTGGGAATGGGCTGATCATCAGTTAGTGTGTGGTGAGGAATTGTATTGTGCATCACTTGTTTCTCTTGGTTTTATTCCTCTTTCTCCTTTTCATTATTATTATTATTGCTATTGCAATTATATTTTACTTTAAGTCAGTTATTAAACTCTTCTTGCCTCAACCCTCGAATTTTATATTTTTTTGTTTCCAATTCTCCTCTCCATCCTACTGTGGCAGAGGGAAGAAGTGAACAAGTGGCTGTGTGTACTTAGTTGTCTGCTGGGATTAAACCACAACTCCATTTTCCTGTTACTTTCAATTCCATACAGACTCCAATATTTGCAGAGGAAAATTTGTCTCCATTAGGTCAGCCCCTATGTTAGATTCCTGCCAGGCCACTACTGTCTACTGGAGGAATGCCACCAAGACTAAGGGGGACCCTCTTGTGGTACTTCATGCAACCTTACCTTATTCCCAGAGTAGTGTAATAAACCTTAACGCTTTTTCCAGTCCCTCCCAACAGGCTGGAGCGTGCCTTCACTCAGTGAGCTCTCCCATCCTGGAGAAAAAGCATAATGGCCCTGAATAAAGAGATAAAAAAAAAAAAAGCTGGATGTCAGCTAGCAATTTCTGTGACAGAATGTCATTTACCACAGGATGGAGTAGCTTATCACCTCAAGTAGGGAGGTTGGTGAAAACGTGTGTCCTGTTCATTCTGCTTCAGTATACAATGTTTGGCTTCCCAGGTATGAATTTCAGACTCCTCCATGAATATAAATGCTGTTACTGTTCTTTTTGGAATTGTGTATAATGTTAGAAGGCCTTGATAGTTTCATCTAATGCCCCAAATTTTACCCTTTTATATGCAATTATAAAACACTTTGAGACAAATCCTTCATACCCTTGAGCTACAAGAAAGGTTCAGGTTCACAACTCCAATTTAATCCAAGCTGTTGCATGCTTGCTGGTGGCAGCATTTGGAAAGTCACACAGCTTGACTTTTGAAGACTGGTCATAGCTTTATTTAAGCTGTCTAGACGGTAGTTGTCTGTTTTATACTCTGCTTTTCCAAAATATATATCTAAATGGTACTTTCGTTTTGCCTCTGACTAGCAAGAGAGATTGTTAGAGATTAGATCAATAGCTTAAAAGTCTTAGGGAGGCCATGACTGCTTGCAAAAATGAAAATAACAAGGCATCTGAAAAGACTGGTGGAATATTGCCTTCCAGGTCTTAAATCAGGTAACTTCATTTCATGTACAGGTATTTCCAGCCTGTTTTAGCAGCTGTGCTCTCCCTGGTGCTGTTTCTCTCTGGTACCTGAGATTTCAACGTATCAATTTTCCTGTTACATAGGAAAGGAAAGATGGTAAATTACTAGTCATAGTTTTCTTCATTTTTTTCTGCATACAACTTGACTCCCTAAAAAATAAAATTACCACCCATACCACTTTGTTCATTTTAGACGGTATAAAAGTTAAAATATTCAAATTGTGAAGAAAGACTTTAACAAAGCAAACTCTTTTTGTGGAGCACTGACTAATTGAAATACCAATAAAAAACACACTGCATAGAAGTGACTCCACAATCCATATATATTTACGGCTTATATGTTTTTTTTAGGATTCCTAAATCCTTTGAACTATGATTCTATCCATCCAATGTGAGATGTTGGAAAACAAATGAAAAAATGTAAACTGAGAAGGGGCTTTAAACAAGACAAGAACAAATACAAAATAAAAAGGATCTTGTAATCTGTGTGTAGGGCTGTGCAGAGTCATCAGTGTTTAGGGCAGTTTGTTTTGCAGTAAGTGATAAGGCAGAGCAGTGAAAAAAGGATCCCTATTGTGCCTGAGTAGACTTTATGATTCACGTATTATATTGCAGTTCTGTATCCTAGGTGCCCAAATTGGCTCTGAGAAACTGGAATGAGCAGAGATGCTACCTTGTGTCCCATTGTTCATGTTACCAGATCACTGCGGCTTTCCACTTTGCTGAGAAGCAGAAGTTCTACCTCACCACAGAGACATCAATACAGCCTCTGCTTTGGGATAAAATGTGCATGTTTCTGTGGATTATGGAAAACACAATGGAATATCTATGTTTATCCTTGTCGTTGGCTTGATTGCCTGGGAGTCTGTCTTTCCTTATTGTTGGCTTGATTGCTTGGGAGTCTGTCTTTCAGAGAGGACTTCTCATCTTGTTCGGGTCTCATCACAAGAGCCAACATATTCTAAGTTGTGTGGCTGGGAAGATGTGAGACTACTGAACAGGAGCTCAGTTTGGGACGTTTCAGCAGCCTTGTGTGATGCTTCAGCTCTAAAACCACATAGAGTTTGGAATAAGATGGAGCCTTCTCAGGTTCAAAAATTTTGTCCCTCAGAGAGAAACCTGTGATGTAACTAACACATAAAAAACAGATCTTGCAGCAGGCACATGCCTCTGGATAAAAGCGTGACACTGGACAAACCAAGCACACTGTGAAATACAATGCTACAACAATTTTTATCCTCACATCAGGAAGTTCATGCTGCAGGGAGAAAGCAACCCAAGGTTTCTGATTGTGTACTTGATTCACACAAAAGATAGGAAGAGTGTCCAGCAGAGCTGGATAAAAAAAATACTTTCTCTGTTAAAAACCTAACACTGAGTACTTTGCCCAGGTGAAATTGGAGACCATATTGTGAAGCTGAGTAGAAACAACTTTCAAATGAAATTCTGCTTCTGTAAAAGAAGGGCTAGAGTCCTGAAGGACTTTGCTTTTACTGCCAATTTTATATGAATGGTATTCATAGCTATAGGATGGACAAGGGGACAAAACTTGTAAGACAGACAGAAAAAAAACCCCAAAAACCAGAGACCACTACAGTAGTTCTTCAGTGAAAGTATTTCTCTGTTAAGATCTGACAGTTATGGACAGCAGCATAAGATAACAATGATTCTAGATTATTATCTCAACATTACTCAGAAATGTCTTTATAAAAAAGAAAGCCACAAGTTTCCTGCTTCTTTCATAATCCAAAATTCTTCCAGTTACATCTCTCAGTCTCATTCAGATGTGCATCTTGTGCAGTTATGGAACCATACAAATATTCTGTGAACAAAACAGTTAAAAGAAATGTCATTAATATTAAGAAATGGTCTGAAAAAAGTACTTAACAGAAAATCTCTTTTCATCCTCTCCTCCTGATTTCCACATTAGTGTGTATTTCCTTGCATTTTGGCTTTTAGGTGAAGATAAATTCTGTTGAATTTTTGGAGAGAAGGAAAAAAAGCCTGCTTGAGTAATAAATGTGTTGTACAGTGATCATCACTTTGGAGTAGTTTTTGTGTTTCTTATTAATGCAAATATATGTACCTTGTAATTTTTCCACTACTTTTTAAAGAACTTCAGATTAATTTTTTAATACTTATTGTGTACCCCCTTAATGGCATGGAAATTTAGTCTTGAATGGAAAAGCATGGTGTTGACAGGTTATTTGGATCTTGAATGTTTTGACTAGCCTGTGGACATACAACATGAATCTAAATGTAAGAATTCTGGCCCATCAAATCCATATTTGTGGTGCAGATGACCTACATGTGCAGGAAAGGCCACTTATTGGACTAGAGAATATTTGTACAGGAAGTTTACAAGAGGCAATAAATGACAGATACATTGGATTTACTGCATTTATTCTGCACAGATATTCTTTGCTGTGTGAATTCAGAACAAGTCAGGTTTACTTTGCCCATTGAGATGAACTGTAGAAATCCTAACTGTAATTTATATTTTATAGCTTGAGTGCTGCTGAAGAAATATGATTCTTCCATCCACATTCTGTATATATTTTGGCATCTATTTGTTGCGACTGTCTAATAAAAAGCAAACCTCATTGTTTTACAATCACATTGACATGCATTAAGGAAAGCACATCTCTGTGATTTGTCTCTTTTTAATGATTTTATTTAAAAGGATGAGGATGCTTACTGCGGTGGTTTAAGACCACTGTTTTCACTAGGGGTGCGCTTAACAGTGACGAGAAGACTGAACAGAATTTGAACAACAGGGAAACAGTTTATTCGTCTGGGGCTCAACCAAAGAAAGAAAACAGACTTAACACAGAAATTACACCTGACAAAGCCAAGCAAAGGGAAAAGGGAAAAAGGGAATAAACAAAGGCCAGGCAGGCTGGCCAAGTAAAAGCAGGGGGAAGGGAAAGCTGCTTCTCTCTTCTCTCTCTCTCTGGTGGTAGTCACTCCCAGCCCTTGAAGCCTCTGCAAAAACACAGTGAAAAGCACCCCTCCAACCCAGGGATGCTATTTGGGGAGGCTTTCCACTTGCAGTTGTGTTGGCTTGGCTCTGGTGCCAATGGAGGTGGGCAGAGTCAAGCCACAGCGCCTGGAAGTCAGGAGAAGAGGGGCCGTGCTTCTGCTCTCCAGCTCGCAGGAACCCGAAGAGAGACAGGGCTTCCGTTTTCAGGCTTTTTAAGCTCTCCAAGTCCCGTGCGAATTTTGCCGTATTCTTCCTGGCTTCGCCCTCTTTGGATTGTCCAGTGGTCCAGGCTCCACCCCTCTTTCGAAATCTTCAGTTCCAGCAAAATGGCGGTTCCTGCCAAAACCATGAGCCTGCCGCTTGCTGGTGCCATGTTTTTTACTAGCCGTGGGCTGGCTGCAGCCTCCCCAGGGCACCTGCTGTCCGCGAGAACCCCCAAAAGGGGTCCCCAAGGCCAACGGGTCCGCAGGAGCCGCCCAGAGCAGCCACTGTGCCCAGACCGCTGTGTGGGGGCCACTCCTGGGGCTGCTGGGACTGTAGGATCCCTTGCCGGGCTCCCTTATGGCAGTGTGGGGCTGGCACGGCTGCTGGGCCACTCCTGATGTTGCTGTCCCGTGGCCGCGGGCACCGGGGCACCGCTGGCAAGGAACAACCAGTGGGCATCCGCGCTGGGGTGTGCGACCCCTGGCAGCTGCCTTCGCTGTCACCAGAGCCCACCTGTACTGGTTTGGAGGGGGGGCTGGGATCATGAGGGATGGTCAAAAAGGGCTTTGGAGGGGGGAGACTGCAAGAAACTCCACTTACCTGTTTAGTNTGGGGTGTGCGACCCCTGGCAGCTGCCTTCGCTGTCACCAGAGCCCACCTGTACTGGTTTGGAGGGGGGGCT